>JABSTQ010010210.1:0-235138 GCA_013358835.2 Ixodes persulcatus
TTGCTGGCGTTTTGCTGTTGCTGTTGTGATGGTTTGTCCCAGTGGCAGTAACAGTGCCAGGACTTCAGTCGCCAGCCCAGCCGTGAGACCGCGTCTTTCAAGGGACCAGTGTGGACTGCTCCCCCTCAAGACACTTCCTGGCGGCGGACGAGCTGTTGCGAAAGGCCCCAGGAGACGACCTTGCTCCTCCAAACCGACCGGCACAGGTGAACGCCCTGGAGCATCGTTGCCAGGTGGCTATGGTCAGCTGCGCCCGGAGACAGAGCGAGAGGTGCATTGGAGCCGCCAACGCACCTTGGTACTCGGGGACGACGTGACCTTCTCGTAAAGGATCATCGGGTTGACCCACGCCAGTGTCTTCTGGCCGACTTTGTCGTTGGGCCCCTCTCCTTGCTTCTGCTGTCTGACCTCGTCGCACGGCGACCCGACAGCCTTGGGACGTCCTCGACAGAGAAGGGGGCTTTACTCAATTTCCCCAGCTTAGATCGCCCATGGGATTATCCCCTAACCCACGGAAGCCTGGACGCCTGCAATTATGGATGTCTTCCGCCTTCCTCGAGTTCGATGGCACCATTGTCCGCGGAGATTGACCGGCGACACCGCGGCCAAGGACGTCTGGCCCACGGAGTGCGTGACGCATGTGCCAGTGTGAGGGAGAGGGAAGGGGCGTGCGTGAACGTAACGAACACTGACCACGCTGTTTAGGTCAAGGCAGGGACGATAGGGATTCCCTACTAGGGATGTGGGGAAAAGTGACGTTATAAAAGCAGCAGAAGGTGGCTGCTACTCGGTGTTCTCTGGGGTTCTCCCGTCTTATGATGTAACCTGTTCATATGTACATATAAAGAGTTATTAAGAGACACCCTCCTGCTCCCTGGTCCTTCCCGAGTCCGGCCTCTCCATGAGTTCCTGCCCTGGCTCGGCTCCCTGCCGTACCCAAAGTGCCCGGACAACCGCTCGGTCCATAACAGCATGCAGCAGTCGTACCGATACGCGCCTAGGTAGCATACCGAGGCTGCGATGGATTTGAACTAGTTGTAACTCTGTCGCAGAGCCGCTGCGACATAGCGACCGCGATTTATTTATACACTCAAAGAAAAAGGGGGTGTACACGGGTACTCCCCTTGTTCCATATGTAACTCCCCAAAACTACAATTCGTCGTTCTGTCCACTGACGTCGAGCTGGCGATACCAACTTTTACGAGCGGCTTGATAGTCGACCGATACAACTTATTAAAATAGCTAATGTACTCATTAAATGCTACGTTAAGACAATCAAAGTTTTTTCGGCCCGGCTGCAAAACCTCAGTAATTTTCTTTTCTAGTCTTTGATACGCACAGTAGCTATTTAGTACGTTATATCCAACAGCTATCAAGCCGCTCGTAAAAGTTGGTATCGCCAGCTGGACGTCAGTGGACAGAACGACGAAATGTAGTTTTGGGTAGTTACATATGGAACAAGGGGAGTACCCGTGTACACCCCCTTTTTCTTAGAGTGTATGCTTGAGTCGCGAGTGAACATATTCACGTAGTACACGACTTTTATAATTCTCAACGACCCGGGTACGATTCACTATCGGACCTTTGTAAATCCTGAGAGCTGCATTTGTCATCCTCTCTTTTTTGGACAGAGGGTCTCATTGTTGACCCCCATTGTCCCCGGTTATCTACACAACCTACCATAATCAACTCTTTTTGACAGTTCGACGAGCGGGCATTTTCGCCCCATTTTCAATTCTGCGAATCCGCCTATGGCGAATTGCCCTATTCGACGAATTGTCCTTCTTCTAGTTGTCCAGAGACCAATGGAATTTCGACGAACTGGCCGGATTCGTGGTGCAATATGCTTCCCCTACAACAATGGTCTCAAACTCATTTGAGCGTGGGGGCCAGATAGGCGACGCTGGGAAGGCCGAGGGCCAACGTTAGACGGGGGGGTCAAACGATTTAAAATTGAACAGGCCTCGTGCTCTATGCTTTTTGTAAACTCAGTTTTGTCAGTGACATTTTTATATGTGACTTGTTTATATGACTACTTTGGGCCGTGACCTGATAAGATAACAACAATTAAAATACACCGCCCCGCCAACGTGCTCGCATTTTTGATAGAACAAGAAATCACGTACGCACACTGTCGTTCCCGTTGCTCAATTCACTCAGGAATTAACAAAGCTCAATATGTTTCTAAAAACAATCAGTTATTTGACAGTTCTTGCTTTCTTGACGATTTCCATTTCAACACCCATACTTGTCTTTTAAAGGACACATGCAAAGAAAAAAAACATTTTTTTTAAACAGCTTAGATGGAAAAAGGATATCATAAAACGATTTTACAACGAAGAAAAAAATTTTTTAGAGCTATATTTACGGCGCTATCGAATTTGTAGTTGGCGCCCGCGGGCGCCGCGGAAAAGTGGCCCTTATTTATCACGTGACGGGCCCATATTTGTCACGTGGTGCTCGCGCTCTTTCGGAAGCTTCCTATGGCCTCTAAAAGTAACTTATTCATCTTTGTTTGAAGTATAACAAAAAAACTAAGATGAATAAGTAACTTTTAGAGCCCAAAGGAAACTCCTGAAAAAGCGCAAGCAGACGTGATCGACCTGTGCGCCGGTCAGATGACGGCGGCGGCGCCCCGAACCAGACGAACTTCTGCGGCGGCGGCGACGGCGGCGTGGAGAAACGCGTTGAAGCGGCGTTCGCACAACGCTCAGCGTGCGGCGGCGGCGTCGCTTTACGGCTCGGCGACGCAGGGCGGCGGCGCGCGGGCCTACCACGTGACCAGCGGCGGCTCCAGCGGGCGCCAACTACAAATTCGTATAGCGCCGTAAATATAGCTCTAAAATTTTTTTTTCTTCGTTGTAAAATCGTTTTATAATATCCTTTTTCCATCTAAGCTGTTTAAAAAAAATGTTTTTTTTCTTTGCATGTGTCCTTTAATGGTGATATTTTGTTTAAGGCGAGAATCCCGAAGTCGTTGCTCTATCTTCGGCAGTTGCTCCTGCTGATCGAGATTTCGCGCAGCCGAGATGCATCCTTCGACAAAGAGCTAACGCTTGCAGCCAAGTAGTGAAATTGTTGTACATTACAAAAAGCTGGCCCCATAAGATAAAGCGAAAGAAAAAATAAATGTACACAGATAAGTAAAAACTATGTGAATACGCTGAAAGAGCAGAGCGACATTTCGAGCAAAAATAAATCGGCTAGATGAGATCACTATGGCTTGTGCCATTTCTAGCGCTCGATACATGGGAACCGGGACGCGTAGCCGGTTGCCTGCGGGCCGCGTCCCGGCGAGTTGCGGGCCGCATGCGGCCCGCGGGCCACGTGTGAGACCTCTGCCCTAAAAGAATAGAAAGCGACGTGGAACGATCTATTGTTATATTCACACAGGATGCAGGCTTTTGGTACATCCGGGTGTGAACCTTCTGCTGCACGCCGAGATGTTTGCGTTCACGTCCTTTATCAAAAATCAAGCTCCCACGTACCAAGACGTCATCAACTATCTCGACAGGATCGTGAGCTTCGGAGTGCTTCCAGGAGCAAGTTAAAATAAATGGGCTTCTGAAAACCACTATGCATGTTACATGCAAAAAAAAAAAAAAAAAAAAAATTGCATACAGCGTGATATTAGCATTATAGCTCTAGTCTGGGACATACAAACCTACTGGCAGCTGCAGTGTACAATGAATTGTTACAAAGATAAAAGAACAAAAATAAAAATTTGTCAAATTCACACAGTTGTTCTGCATTTAATCATGAATTGTCGCGTCACACCCCCAACCACCCTCGTGCATTTATAGGCGCGTTAGATGTAGATTTTTGTTTTTGTTTTTTAAGAAGATATCTTTTTTTTTTTTTTGCGGGAAATTACGGTTGTGAAAACTGCTGATGCCTCGCACCAACAGCTTCCAAAGCTCCTTTCAAAAAATTATATATTGACTCTGCGCATAGTCAGGGGCGCTGGCGGGCGGTCATGTATTTACATTATGTAACTCATCTATAGATCGAAACGGGCAAGGATGACGACTGAACTGGAAATTCTTGGGATCTGAAGCGCGGCTTTCATAGACGTTTTCCAATTGCGATGCACTAGATCACTCGGACAATGCATCCCTATCATATATTTCAAATTGGCTCATCTATGTCATCGAAACATTCGAAACGTTTAAACTGTCAATATCACAGGAGCGTTTGGCGTCGGACAATCGACACCTTTAACGGATTGGTAGATAGCTGCGCATCGGCACTCAGCTACCTAAACATCATGCCTTCCTGTAGATGACATTAGAATATTTGTGTCTGCTCTATGTTTCTCCGTCGGTCCGTCATCGTCGGCTTCAGTGGCACGACATTTTAGTATGACAAAAATGCGGCAATGCCTGCAGGAACGCGGATTAAATCTACCCCCAAGTCTGTACATTTAACAACACAAATTATTCTAGCATGTGACAGGCGAGACAGAATCTCTAACGTGCCTGAATGTCCAACGAGACGAAAGATCCAATCGAGACGGAATGTACAACGAGCCGGAATGTCCATCGAGACGAAAGATCCAACCGAGACTGAATGTTCAACGAGCCTGAATGTCCAACGAGACGGAAGGTCCAACCGAGACGGAATGTCCAACTTGCCTGAATGTCCAACGTGCCTGAATATCCATTATTGGATCTTCCGTCTCGTTGGACATTCAGGCTCGTTGGATATTCCGTCTCGTAATCACTTTTTAAGAAAGCGACCTTTGTATTCATCGGAGAGGAAACCGAGCCCCTGAAAGTGGCCTTTGTATCCATCGGAAGGGGAAGCTAATCCCCCAAAGTCGTTTTTGTTTCCATCGGAAACAAAAACGACATCTAATCATCCTCTCCTGGCTTCCACAACGCTAAGTGAAGGTCGAAAGATAAAGCAAATATTCAAAGCAACGCAAAACCCTCTCCCGCGTTGGCCGCGACGTCACGGAAACGATGGGACGCTATTGGATGGGTAGGTGGCGGAGGGATATATGATTCCCTTTGAGGGGCATTTGCCGCTACCTTCTTGACTTGTAACCTACTATAGACACTGCTACCAGCCGGAACTGGGGGCCATCTCCAAAACTGAGAACGACATTGCCCTCCTACAACGAACCACAATTGGCTAAACACTGCGACTTTCTCAAACAAGTTCAAGGATACACATATAAACACTGCTAGTACTAAAAAAAAAAAAAAAAAAAAACTTTACAAGCGTAGAAATTGTTTACATTCGTTCCCAAACTGCAATGGCGCCCGACTTATACAGTTGCCAGACGTTTTTATACGAATCGTTTCTTGAACTACACGTTTCATATCATTACGTTCTTTGTGAATTACTTCAGTTTCAGACCAGTTTGCTTTACAATTATTACACTCTAGAAGGTGACTGGCTAACTCGGCATTGGACTTTTTTTTCTTCTTTTTTTTTAATCTCCGTACGTTGTTTGACGTTGCTTTTCGATCCTAAGTACAAGGTTTGATACTATAAAAGTGCAGTTCTCGTGTCATCCTTCTTTTCATATTTTGTTATTATTTATTACGTAAATTACGCATGTTATTTTGTTTGCTTGTACTATAAGCACGTTTAGGGCAAAAATTATGGCGGTAAGATACGACCGCCTCGCATGGATTTTGCCATTTTGTTTATAAACTCTGTGATATTTGTAGGTACTAATTCAACAAGTAGGTAGTTTTCTAGTAACCGTATAGTTTTTGGCACATGAAGCACAAAATCCTTTTTATTTCCATTCATTGATGGCAGAGACCGAGGGAAAAAGCTACCCACATGCAGCTTGAAGAGCCCTCGGTCCCCTATAATGGCAGTATTGAAAATGATACAAACATCTCAGAGAAAGCATGTTACAAAATTAAAAGATCCAGAGATTTCTAAAACATGAACTTAGTTCCTTTACGTGGTAAACAAACAATATCAGAAACAGAACGAAAACACTTCAAAGACAGCTTTGTCAAAGAGTATAAGTATCTATAGAGAGTTTCTAAAAACATATATCATGGTGCAATCTCGACCGCAAACATTCTACATCAAATTCCAAAAAAGAAAGTAAAAAAAATATTCATCTCCTTGAACTACACCAAATACCTCTTTCATGTTGAAAGATGTAAACACCATCTTAGCAAGCGGAACCCTATAGAACTACAAGTGCATTGACCTGGGTTGTATAATGTAGTATTAATCATATCTATTTTGTTACCAATATGATCGTACAGAGTTTTGGGAAGGAAGTATTTCAGCATTTGGGTTCCGTAACTAATTCTACATATATCTACCCTCCAGTATTCGCTATAGGGAATTTTGGAGGGTTAAGGTTGAGTAAGCGGGATCGTTCCTAGTTAATGAAGCCAGTGATTCTAGATTTTGCGTGTTACGCTTTAATTATCATCGAAAGCTCTGACTTAACCTCTAGGTAAACAAATTAAAAAATGTTTATAATTGAAAGTCTCTCAAACAACGGCGAAGCATGGCAATCGTAAGAGGTATTACAACGCCACATCGTCTGCAATACCTACATGAATTCTTTTACAGCGAAGCTGTATAGACCTTTTCATCCTCCTCCACATGGGCGCTGCCATCTTGGAATCACGTGACGCGGCAGCCATTATGTTGCTTCAACTTGCTGCTACGCTCTCCTCTCCGCGCCTTGGCGGATGCGTTGTATTCGTGTTTTTCGTAGCGTTTCACCGCACTTTCTTGGCTTACTTCGGAAACTGTATAGTCTGATCCGTCTACTCGACGACTAAGACACCACGAGGGTTCAAAGGTCTTTATGACAACTGAGGTTTGTTTACTAATAGTGGCGGAACATTCTTAGTTAGAAGCGCCTATATTTATATCGCGCATTTAGGATTGGAAGGCGTCAAGAATAGTCAGCGCAAGGAGACCATCTGTATTTCCTGAATGCTTCGTTCTTTGCATTCATAATATATCGAAAACACTTTTTTTTTTATTATGTAAGGAAACTCGTGGAGGAGAGAGACGATGAGCGTTTAACTTGCATTTTATTTGAGGCTAGAAGTAATGGTACGTCAACATCGGACGATTTGTTTGTTCATAATATCACACCTACATGTGTATGAGGTTCGCAATCGTTTTTTTGCGACGTAATCATTCGGTTGGTGGGTTTACTTATAAAGTTTAAGAAATTGTATACCGTGCTCGCTCCCATTTCGACAGTCATTTATTTTAACACAAAGGTTAGGACTTCCCGCGTAAGAAACGTTCACAGACACTTAACAGTAGCGAGTTTTAGAATAGCGTGCACAAAGAAGTAACATCGTTTATGATTTACAAATCCAAAACGCAGTTTGGGTTCGGCACATGCGCAATAATGACGACGCTTTTTTTTTTTTTTTTTGCGTACGTTGTTTTAACTTTTGCCAGTATCTAAAAACCACAAAACTTGACGCCGAAAAAAAAAAAAAAGAAGAGCCGTTTGCATAACAATTATTTGAGTCCAGGATTGTCGATGGCGAATAGAGATTTACTTTTGCTGGCGATGCCGAAATTTACAAAGCTAATCTGTTCAAACAAATAAATATTTGTTCATAAAGGTCCGTGAAGTGGTGCCTAGCGCTAGAATTCAGGCAAACTTTTTGAAGTATTTCTCCTCCTGCGCCCTTTAACTATATTTGGCCAATTTTCCGGAAGACAAATGCCAGATTCAACTTGACGGACCTGTCACTTACATTATATCTTGAGAAAGCAAATGTTAATATAAAAATAATTTATTTCCTAGGGTCTACATCGCGAAATGCTGCTTATGAGTAGTTTAGCAGTGTTGATAATTTAAGGCATTTCCTACTCGGCCTGTCAAAACATGCTCGAGTATTGAATTAAAAAAAGAGGCCGAGACGATACTACTTGTTTGTATTAATTATCTGAGTCATTACACGATACGTTTTTAGTCTGCGAAGTTCACTAAAGGTTGGGTGCCCACGAAAACCAAACAGTGAGTAGTAAACTCGCGAGTTCATCTGTTCTGGCCGATTCAGCACATTGCTAATCAAGCTGTCGATATGCTTCTTTATATTCACGTGCTAGCCTCATCATTGGTTGTCTTTTCTGGAAACTAGTGTCATCGGGTACGTCTGTAGAGGATGGTGATCTTCCCTGTACATCAGTCAGGCGTTTCGCAACCGACCATAGTCAGATACATCAGAGGAGTTGGAAAAACAAAGCCCACAATTTAGGCTAAAATACACCTCGTAGTCCTTAAAGTGGCTCAGTGCCACTGTTTCATTGGTTGTGTGCTACAAGAAAAATAATCGTATCAAAAAATTAAGCAAAAACAACGTAAAACAGCAACATAGCCGCGTTCACGTTGAAACCGAAACCCACCAAATTGAAGCAACCTAATGGCGCCGAGTGCGTCAGCGCCCTCTATCCGCCTGTGAGGCAACTACTAAAATGAAAAGGTCTATATCTCTACCAGCCAAGGACATTTTCGTGTCGTCGTTGTAAGCGAAAAACTCCCGGCGAACAATTGAAGGTAAAACAGCATATCTCCTTTGAAAACAGACATACAGCGTACAGCTCAGTATCCGTTTCAATAAAGAAAACCACAAAACAAGCATCAAAACCACATGTTGGATGATAAGGCGCGTGTGACCAATAGGAACACCCTCCCACGTGTTCCGGTGAAGATAAGGTTTGCAGCTGCTTGGAAGGGGTTAACGTCATTCGAAGCCCTCATGTGAAGTGCGAATCGCATAATGGATGGTAACGGCGCCTGCTGCCGCGGCGACGGCAGCTTGCGACGTGGGGAGTGACGTCACTAGCCGGAAGCAGCGGATGCTACGAGCTATCTTAGCCAATCCCGTTCTGTGGATGTGGCCCGTGATACGCTTTCCGTGCGTCGCTCTGCCCCATTTCTAAGGTCACATGACACTAGCACGGCCTCCGATTGGCTCCGATGGCTCGTAACATCCGCTGCGCTTAAACGTAAGATGAAACGGAGTATAGCGACTGATTTCATTGTTGCTGCAGCACCGCGATGAATAGGCCACGCATAGTTAGGACTCCCGAGGAGCAGCGTGAAAACTAGGAGCGGCAAAGGGAAAAGAAACGGCGGCGGCATTTCGTATAGTGCAGTAGGCAATCGTTGCAGGTGATACCAGCTTCGCTGAACAACCACCTTCACAGCGTGGATTGGAGGCCCAATTTGTTTAGGTTGGTAATTGTGGTTGTGCCCCACACAAGGTAGCAATAACTGATATGCGAGTAAAACAGAGTTCTACACTAATATTTTAACTTTTGTAGGAAGTATGGAGTTGTGACATCGTACTAGACGGACTGTCTGCGCTGATCTAGATGTAACAGAATCTATCTGCTTACTCCAAGTCATGTCTTCCCCAAACAACACTCTAAGGGTTTTAAACGAGTTTGTTAATTCAATCATGCACTAGTTGTATAGAACCTGTTTCGAAATATAGATTACTTTATTTTTCGGGTGAAAGAGGAGTGCCTTGGTTTTTGCAGTATTCATCTTCAAGAAGTTTGTCGACGCCTATTCATGCAGTCATAACAAAGTGTGATTTGCTATAGTTATAATATCATCGGCTTGTTCATCGGGGAAAAACAGGCTAGTATCATCTGCGTATATAACAAATTTTGCGCTCGAATTAATGCTGCTTATACCATTATTATAAATATTAAGGCAGATTGATACTTTAGACCCATGTTGCGGATAAAAAAAACAGGACGCGGGATGGCCAAAAAAACATGCTTTTCGTGTAAGGCTCGTCAAATTATGAGGCGCTGGAGAAATTCAGCCTTCTGCGTTAAGTCCTTATTTCGAACTCTTTTTGTTCGCCTTCCGCCCATTGAAAAGCATGCGGGAAGGGCCTTAGAACGCACCTGGTATCGCTGCGCCGCAGCGTTCTTCCGCACGTCTGCTTTCCTCGCCGTCACCATGACAACGAACGCCGAATGAATGGAAGCACGCACGGTACCGCCGCGTGAAGCCAGCAACAGCTGACGCCATTTTACGAACGCCGTCTGCTAGCCAAAGCCGAACGCGGTATGTCAGATCAACCGCCTCCGCCGGTGCTCGATCGCCGCCTCCGCCGGTGCTCGAATACCCACGTGACTAGGCACCCAGCAAAAGACTATCTGCAATTTGTTGTCCCTAGCTGCATCAACCACTTTATGTTGTAACTGTGTTATTAAAGGGTTTTTTGCTATCTCAAGGGATCTGAGTGCTCTCAGAGCACTTAGTGAATCAGTGTAAACTACAGAGTATGGATGCCTATTTTTGATAATATAGTCTGTGGCCAATAGAAAACCGTATAACTCAGCAGTCAAGATAGTTGCACTGGAATTAATCCTCCGCACACATTTAAGTGATGGTCCAATCACGGAACAGCCGACAGAGGAGTCGGTTTTTGTGCCGTCAGTATAAAAGCTGGTGTAGTCTTTATATGTATTTTGTAGCTCAAAGAATTCCTGTTTTAAGACTTCTGGTGGGGTATTTTTCTTAGTGTACTCCGTGAGTGACAAGTCTGTGATGAAGAGACCATGCTCCCATGGTGCCACTGTTCCCAAAAGCTGAGCAACAGGTGGGTTTGTCTGAAGGCTCGCCGAAACGGCCGCAGTCTTTTTCCGCAATGAAAAGGGAGGCTTAACAGCGGGCTTGCTTTGGAAGGTTCGTTCAAAACGTGTTCCCTCGACTAGTTCCCGACGCGGATGTTGTACTACAGACCGTATCCTAAGGGAATACACTAGACCTAGGACATCTCGCCTTTTCTCTAGAGACATTTCATTAGCTTCAGCATAAAGGCTCAGCACAGGGGATGTACGAAACGCACCGGTGGCAAGTCGGATCCCTGTGTGATGGATTGGAACCAACATTTTCAGTGTTAATGCACTCGCTGATTCATACACCAAACATCCATAATCTAGGCGTGACCGCAAAATCGACCTATAGATTCTTAAAAGGCACAGTTGATCGGAACCCCAAGTCATGTGGGAGAGAACTCTCAGAATATTAAGGAATTTATGGCATTTTTGTTTCAGCGTTTTGATATGCTGGCTGAAAGAGAGCTTGAAGTCGAATATAAGCCCTAGAAACTTATACTCCGTTTTTATCTGAACTGGTGCACTGTATATGGTCAACGAAGGCGTCGGCATCACACCACGTTTTCGTGAAAAACAAACACAAGCAGTCTTCTCCGTGGAGAACGTAAATTCGTTAATGTCAGCCCACCTTGTCACATTATTAATAGTCAGTTGAACACGCCATTCGCAGATTGCAAGGTTACATGAGGAAACAGCGATCTGGAGGTCGTCGACATACAGCAAATAGTGGACTGATGGTGGTATGACACGTGCGATAGAATTGATTTTTATAGCAAACAGAGTAACACTTAGGACACCGCCCTGTGGAACACCGTTTTCCTGTACAAACCATCGTGAGTGTACAGACCCCAACCTTACTCGGAAGGTGCATCTACCTAAATAGCTCTCAAGGGCATGGAACATGCGGCCCTCGATACCAATGTCAATCAAGTCCCTCAAAATTCCATACCGCCAGGCAGTATCGTATGCTTTCTTGAGATCGAAAAACACAGACAGGCTGTACTGTCTATTGACAAAAGCCTCTCGGACAAATGTCTCCAATCGAACCAATTGATCCTGTGTCGAGCGGGACGAGCGGAAACCGCACTGGTATTTATCCAGGATGCAATGTTTTTCCAAGAGCTGCATCAGTCGTCTATTAATCATTTTTCCTAGGGTTTTACACAAGCAGCTCGTCAATGCTATTGGCCTGTAGCTGGTAGCAGCATCCGAGTTCTTTCCTGGTTTAAGTAGAGGGATAATTGTAGCCGTTCTCCATGCTGATGGAAAACGTCCCTCCTCCCATATTCTGTTGAAAAGGTATAAAACCAGATCAAGTGTAGACGGGTGGAGAGGATTCAACATGAAGTAGTGGATACCGTCAGGACCAGTTGCCGAGGGTTTGACGCTATGAAGGACCATCTTTAGTTCAATAAGAGTGAAGGATCTATTATACGGCTCCCGTGCACCACCAGGTGCCTTTATGGTCCTGGCTTCTTTCTGCTGTTTTATCCGAAGAAATGATTGGGAATAGTGCCTGGAACTTGAATTAAACTCGAAATGTTTCCCCGAGAATATCGGCTTGTTCCTCTAGACTTTCTGGACAGGTTCCGTTGCAGGATAACAGGGGGATGGTGAAAGCACTATAGGATCCATTGATTTTGTTAATTCGGTCCCAGACATCTTTCGGGGATGTGTGGCTATTTATTGATGTCGCATACCCTTGGAAACTTGTTCTTTTCGATTGCCGGCGAATGTACCGTGCACGGGCCTTCATTTGCCTAAAGTGAAGATGATTGCTTGATGTCGGGTACCGTCGAAACATGCTCCATGCCTTGTTTTGCTGTTTTCGTGATTCTGAGCATTCTTCATTCCACCAAGGCTTGGGACGGCGTGGGAGGCGTCCCGAGGTCATGGGAATTGCCATTATGGCTGCCTGAAGGATACAATTCGTTAAGTATTCGTTCACTTCATTCAATTGAAAGCTTGTCAAGAGATGTGCATGCAAGCTGTGAGAATTCGCTGAAATCTGACCAGTTTGCCTTCTCAAATTTCCCACGGGGAGTTCGGCTGGTGAGGGTCACACCTGGGTTATTTTGTCTTAAAACAATCGGCATGTGGTCACTGCCTAAAGGATTATCTGTAACCTGCCATGAAAACAGTGAAAATAAAATAGGGTCACTTATAGAGAGGTCAATTGATGTTTAATGAGTTTGTGGGTGCACTAAAATATGTAGGTTTCTTTTCGTTAAACAGACACAAATTTGTAGACAAAATAAATCGTTCGACAATTGCTCCACCAGTATCGCGTCTAGTACTGCCCCATAAAGGATTGTGTGCATTAAAATCACCAAGAATAATGAATGGATGGGGGAGTTGAGCAATGAGGGACTCAAGGTCTTCATACCTTAAATGAAAGCTTGGAGGAATGTAAAGTGAACAAAGGGTTATCAGGCGGTCCGACAGAATGCGAACAGCCACTGCTTCCAAGGCGGTCTGCACGGGAACCTCAACAGATGCAGCTGATTTTTGCACTACTATGGCCACGCCGCCAGAAGAGTGAGACGAGTGATCTCTATCCTTGCGGAAAAAATGAAAGTGCCTAAAGACACTTGACTGACTCCCCTTCAGGTGAGTTTCCTGGAGACATACTGCCAGTGGACGATATTCCTCCAAAAGGGAGCAAATATCGTCATAATTATGCAGGAGGCCTCGGCAGTTCCACTGAATAAGACTCATTGTTGGTAATAAGTTTGAAACTCAGGACCTCGAGTTCGTAGCCTTAGCGCATGAGCAGCTAAAGCTGTAATGCACCACTCACAAACTAGGGTTCTAAGAAAACATCTAAAAACGAATTTAATAAAAAACGAAAGAGGACATAAATGGGTGTGGATGTCAACAGGAGGGCAGTTCCGACCAAACGTTCGGGGAAAGACAAATAAAGGTAGTGCCCCAGGCGAGGGAGTCGCCAATAGTCCTCTGGCTGATCCTTGTGGAGCTGCCCCCTCTGACCTCCAAGGGGGTCGAGACTTTGGGCCAACGCCACTGGCGAGGGAGTCGCCGTTATTCCTCTGTCTCTACTGATCCCTAAGAGTGAGTGAGGTAATGCAGGTGAGCGACAAAGAACAATAATACAATAATGCAGTGAGGTGTATGAAGTGTTAATGAACATTTTTGAGAGGGCTGAAACAGCATCCACGACTAAGCACTTGCTATGTGCCAGCTGCTGGACCTGTCGCTTTAGTATTTTTCTTTGGGTCCTCAACTTTTGACGACATTTTAGCACACTTCGGGGCAGGTGGAGGCTCCGGCGGACTGCTGGGGACATCCATTGCCTCAACCTCGCGATGCGTGGAAGTTGAAGGGCGCCCCTCAAGGCACTGTGACTCTGTCGTCACAGTTTTCTCACGAGGACGTGCAGGCTGACGGCGCGGGGCCGTCGCCGTCGCCTTTGAGGATGCGGTCTGAGTTGAATCCCTCTGTTCTTGAGGAACTCCAGGTGAGAGTTTGGGGGCTTGGGGTTTGCGCGGGGCAGAAAGGTCTAAAAGGCAGACCTGTGTCCCCACGGAAGCCGTTGTCGGTGCAGCCCCCTTGCTGACCGCAGCGGCGTAGGTGCCTCTCTGTAGGAATGAGAGGCGTTTTCGGGCTTCAGAGTAGGTCAGATTTTCTTTGGTTTTCAGTGTTAGTATCTCTTTTTCTTCTTTAAACTCTGGGCATGAGCGGGAGTATGCAGGGTGAGCACCTGAACAGTTCACGCACTTGGAGGAATCGCTTGCACAGTTGTCAGTAGGGTGATCATTGATTGAACATTTTCCGCAGGTTCTCCGTCCCCTGCAAGTGGCTGCCCCATGTCCAAAACGCTGGCAACTAAAGCAACGTCTCGGATTGGGGATAAACGGTCGAACCTTGCAGTTGAGATAGCCCGCCTTGACCGCCTGGGGGAGGGTCGTGGAGTTAAATGTAAGCACGAGGTGCTTCGAAGGCTTCTCCTGGTCATCTAGACGAAAGGTAATACGCCTCACTGCAATCACACCCTGATTGCTGAGTCCTTCAAGGATCTCATCCTCAGTACTTTCCAACAGATCATCTTCGGAGATCACGCCCCGAATGGTGTTGAGAGATCGGTGTGGCGTTACTGTGACTTTGTGATCAGCTATACTAGTAAGTCCAAGGAGGGCTTTACTTTGTTGCTCTGTTTCAACCTCGACAAGGAGGTCTCCAGAGTGGAGCTTCTTTGCTTTGTAGGATTTTCCAACAGAAGATTCCAGGAGTTTTGCAACAAGGAACGGGGAGAGCTTTCCAAGTGGTAGTTCGTATTCACAGTGCATTACTAAGAACTTTGGGAAGGCTTGAGTATTATCAGTAGTCTTAAGAGGAACGGTGGCTTCGGTGCGAACTCTTTTCAGAGATCGATCAGAAGAAAGTTTAGCTTTGAAACCCATAAAAAATGGGAGACATTCGACATCTGCGGTGTGCCGCCCACCATGGAGCCCAACATGGGACAGGGTAACGGCACATAACAAAAATGGCTTTGCTGTGCACGTCACTCCAGTAGCACCTACCCAGATGTTATACCCAAGAATGGGTCTAGACTAGCGTCCTACTCCACTCAAGGTTGGCCCTTGCCGCCAAGAAGGTGAAAGGGAAATGGAGAGAAAAGAGAGAGGAGAAGTATAAGTAAAGGTGGGAGTGAAAGAAGGGAGGGGATAGTAGAAGAGGAGGCGACTAGACTGAATCATCCTGGCCGGGCCTTACCAGGACTCCCGTCTATGGGAAGCAGGGGCCAAAGTGGTGTATTGCTTCACCCGGGGGGCCCCGAAGGGTCTAAACCTACCCCGGGCTCGGCTAAACCACCAGGATGCCCTTTTCCCCAGACACGGGAAAACCACGCACAGCCAGACGTGGGCGGGCGAGCCCGCATGGCTCGGGGTCCGTGGAGACGCCACTCTCCAAACACCTGCTTTCACAGGTGCCCCCTGCGGGGTCACTTTTAACGAGTGCAGGAAGCGTGCGTCGTTCAAACGTCAGGATAAGGTGTTTGGTTCACCTCTGCGCCGTCACGCCTCGTCATAATGCGTTTGACCGCCACTACTCCAGATGCCCGCAGGCCTTCCAAGATCTCGTCTTCACTACTGGAAAGAAGATCATCCTCTGAAATCACCCCTCGAATGGTGTTGAGGGTTCTGTGTGTGCTTACTGTTACCTGTACGTCACCTAGGGATGTCAATTTTAGAAGAGTAGTGCTCTGGGACGTTTTTGCAACTTCAACAAGCAGATCACTAGAATACAGTTTCTTCGCTTTGTAATCACCACCTATCTGACTGTCGAGACCATTTGCTACAAGGAACGGTGACATCTTTGAGAGAGGTTTGTCAGGGACCTCGGAGTGGATCACCATACATCTTGAAAAAGTTTCATCTTCTTTATCTTTGACTATGACTGTTCGTTCCGGACGATGCCTCTCAGCGGCACGTCTAGAACTGGGGGTTTTGGTTTGGGGGTTTGCCATGAGAGGCGAAGTTTGTTCGGAACCTGTGGTGTGCCGCCCACCACGGAGCCCAACAAGGGAATAGATAACGCACCAAAACAAAAAGGGCTTTGCTGGAGACGTTATGCTATTAGCACTGCCCAGGAACTATAACCGAGTGTGGTTCTGGACAAGGGGTCCGTCGCCACCCAAGGTTAGCCCTTGCCGCCAAAGGAGTTGAAGAAGGAAAGAAGAGAAATGAGAAAAGTGAAAAGAAGGAGAAGACAAGGGTGAAAGAGGGGAGGGGACAGTAGAAGTGGCGACTAGACTGAATCATCCTGGCCGGGCCTTACCAGGACCGAAGTGGTGTATTGCCTCACCCGGGCTCGACTCAACCACCAGGATGCCCTTTTCCCCGGACACGGGAAAGCCGCGCACAGTCAGATGTGGACGGGCGAACCCGCATGGCTCGGGGTCCGTGGAAACTCCACTCTCCAAACACCTGCTTTCACAGGTGCCCCCTGCGGGGTCGCTGCGAGGGTCCTGCTGTGGGTGGAAGCCTGACGTGGTAGTCCACTCTTGTGCTGGCGTCCCCTTGAGGCGCCGTCCAGGCTCGTGTCAGCTGGTTCCGGTGCCTGTGATGGCGCTCCCCATTGTCCAGTTGGACCGTGTACGACACCGGGCCTCGTACGTCCACCACGGTAGCTCCTTTCCACCGGGGTCCTGGATTGAAACTCTTTGCGTAGATGGCGTCACCCAGAGCAAAACACTTTGTTGGCGACGCCTGAACCTCAGGCTCACGCTGACGATCTAAATGAAGTCTGTCCAAGGCGGTCCTCAACCTTCGCCCCATCATCGGTTCCGCCGGTGACTTTCCCGTGACAGAATGCTGCATGGTGTGTTGTTTAAACAAGAACCGCGCAATCTTGCACTGGGTTGTGCCTTCCTGTTGTTTCTTCAAAGCTTCCTTGACTTCTCATACCATCCGTTCGGCCCTGCCATTACTGGGGGGTGATAAGGTGCTGCGAACACTATGCGAACGCCGTTTAATTTTAAGAACGTTTGTAATTCAGCACCAGGAAATGCTGTGCCATTATCGGAGACGATTACGTCTGGCACACCGTGCGTCGCGAACATTTTCCTTAAGCTGGTTACGACAGCTGAACACTTCATTGACGGCATGATTTCTACCTCCGCCCAGTTGCTGTACGCATCAACTACAATTAGAAACGCTTCTCCCTTGACTGGCCCCGCGAAGTCTATGTGTAGACAACTCCGGTTGATCTGGCTTGACCCAGAAATGCACCGAAGCCTTGGGGTCGCTTTGGCGGTTACTTTGACATGGCTGACAATACCGCGCAAATTCTTCAATCTGACTGTCCATCTTTGGCCACCACATTAGCCCTCTTGCTGAAGCTTTCATGGCACTCATTTCCAGGTGGTTTGCATGCAGCAAGTGAAGCACCCTTTCTCTTGCTACTTGCGGAATGACCACACGGTTTCCCCTCAGTATACAATCACGATGCAACGACAACTCAGACTTCCTTACCTCGTAAGGCGCGAACGTATTGTCCGGTTGCCTCGTCGGCCAGCCACTGAGGATCAAATCCTTGACCTCGGATAAGATGCCGTCTTCCTTGGTCATCCTTGCGAGGTCTGCCGTCTGGAGTGGAGCATACTCGACCGCTTCTAGCAGGAGCACGTCCCCCGGTGGCTGTGGCTCGTCTTCGTCTCCCACGACCGGCAGACGACTGAGTGCATCAGTGTTGGAGTTGTTTTCGCCTCGCCTGTACTGATTGCGATAGTTATACGCCCCCAACAGCAAAATCCAGCGAAGCATCCTGGGCGACAGCACTTCTGACACCCGCTTGTCAGTGTTGAACAACCCCAACAGCGGCTTATGATCCGTTACTACGGCAAAGTCTCTTCCGGCCAGGTACCGGTGAAGTCTTTTCACTCCGAAGACCACTGCTAAACCCTCTTTGTCAATCCGCGCATAGTTGCGTTCACTTGCGCCGAGAGTTCGTGAGGCGTAATCTATAGGTTGCTCTTTCCCGTCATTAGCCCTATGCGCCAGCATGGCCCCTACCTCGACAGGAGACGCGTCGCAGCACAAAACCAAGGGACGCTTGGTGGATTTGCGGCCAAGTGTTCACCTCACTAAGTTGGCTTGTTGCTCTCTTGAAGTGCTGCATCAGATCGACCTCGATCGCCTTGTGCCGTGCTGGAACACATCGTCCTCGATCGCCTCGTGCCGTGGCCACTATCACCATCCCCCAAGCGCCGCTTCTGCCTGACTTTGATTGGTCGGCTCGGATGACCTACGAAGCTGCCACCTTACGGCGAGACGCCTCAACGGTGTTTAAAAGGACTGTTGCCCCCCACAGACGCGAGATTTGCGGCAAAGTGTTCACCTCAGTGAGTTGGCTTGTTGCTCTCTTGTAGGTGAGTCAACAAACTTTGTCGTTTCCATCATTTTCCGAGTATTTGTGGCCACAGATCCCTGTCAAGTGTTGTACTACTACGGGCGTAGATTTGTCTACTTACAGGATACGCGTTGGCTGATTTTTTTCGCGTAAAAGATGTCGTGACTTCGGCCATCCGTGTCGCAACTTCCTCCTTGTGAAAGTCCTGCGTCCTAGTGGGAAAATACTTTTACTGTCCTTGTGTTGCGCCCAACTTTTGCTTTGTGCGGGAGATGTTCAAACCAGCCCAGGACCTGATGATAAGATCGACCAAATTTTTGCTAATCTTAATCAGGTCATGACGTCGAACGAAACGTATCAGAAGGGAACTTCAGCTGTACTTGCTGTCATCAATGCAAGAATAACTGACATCTCAAAGCGCGTGTCGATTCTGGAGGAATCTTTTCGCGAGGTTACCAAGCTCAGAGAAGATGTCAAGTCCCTTGACCAGACTGTGTCCACTCTTCAAACTAAAATGGGCGCCCTCACCTACAGGCAACGTGGGTTGCAAGGTATCGTTGACGTTGTCGATGACCTGAACAATCGTCTACGAAGAAACAATGTTATAGTGAAGGGTCTACCTGAACTTGAGCGTGAAACCTGGAACGACACTGCAAAACAAGATCAGAGAATTCCTTTCAACCGACTTAGATGTTAACCCCTGCGAAATTGAGCGCGCACACCGCATCGGCCAGCATAGGGCTGGAACTTCTCGTCCTGATTGTTATAAAAGTTCTTACTTTAAAAGCAAGTCCGAGGTTCAGCAAAATGCTCACAATGCTAAAACATTTGGAGTCGCCCAAAAGTCTGGATTGAAGACGACTTTTCACCTCGACTGCAACTTGCCCGCAAGAAACTCCGTGACTTCGCAAACGTAAATTGAGGTTTTGAGCAGATTTCGGCTATCATACGATAAGCTCATACTAAACGATGTTACTTACGCCTACGATGCAAATACTGATCAAGTTGTTTGTATTCCCAGAGATAATTTGCGCGATCTGAGCACGTGACAAAAAAATTAATCCAGTTCATGCTGCGCTACAAAGATTGGTTCCCTCTCCTTTCTTATAGCCAACTTTCGAAATCTGCTTCCAAAGCAGGATGTACTGCTTACTTGCATCGATGCATGCTCTGTTGATGTCCTGTTAGGAACCGAAACCTGGCTTTCTTCGAATATTTCAGGCTCAGAGTTGTCTTTTCTAATTTGTTCACTGTTTATCGCAAGGATTGACCCGGTACCAGGGGAGGCGGAGTAATAGTAGCTATTAGAACCAGCGTCTCATCCTCTGTTATCTCCCTTAACAGCACGCTTGAAATTTTGTGGGTCACCATAAAGCTGGAACTTCAGTTATGCGTAGTCGGCGTATGCTACCGTCCTACGAGCTCTCCGGCCGACTTTGTTGAGGGCCTCACAGAAGTTATCGACGAGATCCAATGTAGATTCCCTGACCGTCCTCTCATATTGGCCGGTGATTTCAATTACCCTGGCATTAACTGGGGCGCCAGTGTTGAACCAGATTAAAAATGTCACATCAATCAAATATCTCGGCGTCCATCTTTCAGCTAACCTATCATGGAACCTTCATACTGAGCATATCATCAGCAAATCGTCTAAAACTCTAGGATTTCTTAATCGTTCATTTTTCCAGGCTAATAAATCAACTAACCTTCTTGCGTATACCTCTCTCGTAAGATCGCAGTTGTAGTACGCGTCCTGTATTTGGCACCCTCATCAGATGTATCTAACCAATACTATTGAGTCACTTCAAAATAAAGCCACCAGGTTCATAGAACGTAAAACATTCCCTCAACCTTTCGCCACTTCATTGTCGTAGATATATTTCCCGCATGTCCTTCTTCCACAAGCTATACCATGGTTCATCTGCTTTCAGAGATTCTTACATCCAGCCTCCTCATCATGTCTCATCCCGCGTAGATCACCCCTTCAAAGTACGCCCTATTTTCGCTCGCACCAACCTATTCAAAAACTCCCCTCTCCTCCTCGCTGCCTCCGATTGGAACAGCCTACCCAGCGATATTGTGTCGATCACCTCAGCCCAGATGTTTGCCAACGCCCTAACCAATGTATAACAATATATGTAGTTCTTGCTTACCTAGTTTTCTGTAAGCATTTTTTTTGTTTTTTTTGTTATTATATGGTGCGCCAACGTCATCTTTTTGTCACTAAGTGCACTACCTTTGTCTATAATTGCCCCCCCCCCCCATGTAATGCCCGAAAGGGTTTTTAGGGTAAATAAATAAATAAATAAATAAATAGGCAACAAGTACTGCATCCAAGCTAAGCAACTCCTCCAGCTTTCAAACGCCCGCTGGTGCTCACCTGTCTATTTCCATTCTTGATCGTGGTCCAACAGCCGATAAAGGGGTTCCGCCACTTCTGTCTTCCTCTTGAGGAAACTGGCGTAGAAATTTAGGAACCCCAAGAAAGCTTGAAGCTGCTTCTTGGTTGTCGGCGATGGCGCTCGCTGAATGGCGTCCGTCTTGCTTCGGCTCGGGTGGATGCCTGTGGAATCGATTCTGTGTCCCAGGAATTAAATGCTTGTCTGAATGACTTCACACTTTTCTTTGTTTACTCTTAGCTGCGCGCTTTGCAGACGCGCCAGCACGACTGCAAGACTTTCCGAGGGTTCGTCTCCGTTACTTCCAGATATCAAGATATCATCGAGATAAGCCTTCATGCCGGAATGCCCGCCAACAACGTGTCGGTGACTCGCACTCGCTGAAACACCCACGGCGCCACCGAGATTCCAGATGGCAGCCGCCGGACCTTGCATAGTCATTTAATTGTGTTGACGGTAGCATTTCTGCTGATTCATCATCTAGGCTGAGATGTTGATACGCCTGACTTAAGTCGAGCTTGGTAAACATTTTACTCGACCCCAACGTCGCTAGCATTTCCGCGGTAGTGGGCAAATTAAGGGTACCCGCTGCTTTTAATAGCCTTGTTTACGGTACTATGATAATCCCCACATAAACGCAAGGTTCCGTTTTTCTTCCTCACCACTACCAGCGATGTCGCCCAGTTTGAGTACTCAACCGGCTCCCAGACGCCTTGTTGCACCAGGCGATCCACGTCCTCGGCCACGTCGTCTTTGAGGGCCAGCGGGACAGAACGATTCTTGAGATACACCGGGCGGGCGTCCACTTGAAGTTCTATGTGAACCGGCGGTCCGTTGAATCCAGGGAGGTCACTGCCGAAAACCTCAGCAAAACGCGATGTCACGTCCTCCACCTTTAGCTGCTGAATTCCACTCAAACGGACTGCAGCGACCCAAACCAGCCACGTCCGAGTAAAATCTGGCCACGCTTCTTTACTACTAACAAAGGTAGCTCTGCTCTATAGCCTTTGAATTTCACTTCCACGTTTGCCCGACCCACCACGGACAATGTTTCATTCGACCATGGTTACAAGCTTTGTGCCGGCTTCCTGAAGTGGTATCTGACCTTACTTCTTCTCGATAAACCGAAACGTCTCTTCACTCACAATCGAGCAAGATGCTCCTGAATCTACTTCCATCGGGACTTTCTGCCCTTGAATCTGCACTTCTATCATGAACTTTTCAGCCTGTTCACGCACTTCGCATACAGAAAACAAGGCGCTCATTTCATAGACGCCCTCGTTCTTCCCCTCCTGCTTACGCAGGTCAGTTGTCTTCCGCGACGTTTGACTCTCGTCTTTTGAACGACATGCTTTTGCTACGTGTCCAACCTTTTTGCATTTGAAACAAGCAGCCTTTCTAAAACGGCATACACGCGGAGCGTGCTTACCGTTGTAGCGGAAGCAGCTCACGTCGTCCGCCCTGGTGTCCAGTTTCATGCGTGTCGCTTGAACCAGACCCTCGCTTTCTTTAGTTCCGTCTTGAGCTTGCTTGCGTATATCGCGCTGCTGCTTCGCCGTTGCTTCCGCCGTCAGCGTCATGTTGTACGCCACCTCGAACGTAAGGTCGTGTTCTGCGAGCAGCCGCTGTTGAACTGCTTCGTTCTTGATGCCGCATACGAACCGGTCCCTCATCATGACGTCCAGTGGAAGCTGTTTGTCACCGAAACCGCAGTCTTCAGCCAGCTTACGGAGTGCCGTAACATACTCCGATGCCGCCTCACCGTGAGGTTGGTTTCTTCGGTAGAATAAGAATCTTGTGTACAGCTCCGAAGGCCTTGGATGCATGTGCTTCCGCACCGCCCCCTTGATGTCGCCGTAGCTTGCCGCCGTCGGTCTTGCTGGCTTGACCAAGGTCACGATCAGACCGTAAGTGTCCTCGCCGCAACAACTAAGCAGAACCGCTCGTTTCTGTTCGTCCGTGGTTCTCTTGTTTGTAGCGCAGAACATCTCTAGCCGTTCGACGTATTCATCCCAGGACGCATTCGTGCCGAGACGATATTCGCCGATCCTGCCGACCTACATTTTGTCTTACTCGACCGGTACTCGCCCGTCCGTCGATCCGCCTCGTCGCCAATGTAATAGATCCTTCAGACAGCGCGGTTAGAACAGAACAACGGTTTATTTCCGTATGAGCATTTATATACACTGCACATGTCATGATAAACGAACGCGGCTTGCGTTGGTGATGGGCACTGATAGCGATAACAACGAATATACATTGCCACTACATGACAAAAATGAAGGGGGCCAAGTATACTTCCCTGCGTCCATTTATGTTAACGTATTGATGTCTGTACTGTATATAGGAACTGAGCAGAGAAAGGGCGTGCCCTCCCATATTGTGGCGCTCGAGTTTATGAAGTTGTATTTTGTGGTTTAGCAGATCAAAAGCCTTTGTGAAATCAATGAAGACCCCGAGCACAATTTTTCTCTCTTCAAAGTCTGTCAAATTCATTATATTACAGCAAGTAAAGCAGATTCAGTAGAATGATTTTTACGGAAGCCAAATTGACTGGGAATGATCACATCGTGTTTATTAACAAATATTGTCAAGCAATCATGCAATAGCTTTTCCAACACATTTAAAACAAATAGGTAGGATAAAAATAGGCTTATAGTTACCAATATAATTTTGTTACCTTTTTAGTATATTACAGACACTTTAGCGACTTGCATACGTTTTGGGAGCCCTCCTGTTTCTAAGCAAAGGTTGAAGATATGGGACAAACAAGGAGCTATCGGATCTTTTACGCGCTTGATAGGGCGCACCTGAATGTTATCACAGGCCGTACTGCTGCATTTTTTTAATTGCCTGTACTTCGAGATTACCTCAGCTTCGTCCGTAGGGCTAAGGAAAACTGAGTTTCTGTTTATGAGCTCGGAAGGCACAGAAGCTTCTCCGCACGTGCTAGAAACTATGTTGTCAGAAATATGTACGAAGAAGTCATTGAATCCGTTGGCTAGTTCTAAACCACTAAGTTGCTGATCACTTTTTATAAGCGTTTCAATTGATTTTGGCACTGTATTTCGATTTGTTATCGAATTAACTTTTTTCCAAGTTATTTTACTATTTTACTGTTACCCGAAGTGGAAAGAAATGAACTTTCGTGATACTCTGCTTTTGCGGAGCGCAGTCTTTTTGTTAATTTGTCGCGAAAAGGCTTGAAAACCTTAAGGTAATTTATGTCCCGAGATTTTAGAAATGTTTTATATAGGACGCTTTTTAAACGAATTTCTTTTACAATTTCTGGGGTTATTCATGGCTTACATATTTTTTTTTGAAAATCTCAAAGTGTTATAGGGAAAGTGATAGGTGTATAAACGCTTAAACTCCCACAAAAAGGCATCGTAGGCTTCATTAGCATATTTTAGATTAAATAAAAAAAATCCCAGCTTATAACGGATAGTTCTTGCCTAAATGCGTCTAAACGTTGTGTGGAAATGTCTTGGAAAAAGAAATTTCGCTTGCAATCGTCTTTGATATTGTACTCTACAGAAAGAAATACCGGAAAGTGGTCGTTAACCTTAAAATATATAATCCCGGATTTCATGTTTCCAGATTCGAAATTTGTAAAAAAGAGATCAATCAATGTCTGGGTAGATGCGGTAATTCGTGTGGGTTCAATTATTACATTGAGGCATCCGTTGGCCTTTATAACTACACCAATTTCTCTTGCCATGTCTGTATCACCTAACATATCTATTAAAATCCCATCCACATATCACGTTGTATTTACTAGCATTCACATAAACTAGTAATGCCTCCAGCAAATGTAAGAATACCCTGTATTTTCCCTTGGGCGGACGGTAAATAACCAAAAATATAGTGGTTTTTGCACGCAGAATTTGCACCTCGTAATCTTGGGTTTCGCACGTAAACCTTGATGCTATCTCACAGTCTATTATCTTTTATAAGCATACACACGCACCCTCGCTGACGCGCGCTGCGATTTAGGCAGTAGTTACTGTACGCCCGTAGCGTAAAGGCATCAGCGTTATCGGTATACCAGGTTTCGGAGAACATAATCACGTCAAAGCTGAAGTTCAACGGGGAAAAAAAAGGTCCTCGGTCTTATTTTTTGCTGACTGCATGCTTAGATGAAAACATTAGAAGGAATTCTTCGGTTCATGTTGCAGATAAGATTCGAGCTTAGCTAGAAGAAAGTACCCAGATCGTTCCATGACAGGAAGAGAGTCAAGTTGTGCATTCTTTATAATGGCAGTATGGGATCAGATTATGCAAAGGGACAATGGGATCGAAAAAACAAACAACATAATTCTGGTTCATTTATAAATTCTAACCTTGTTCCAACGTGGTTTCTTCGTTATTCCAACTTTCAACCTGGTTTATATACAAACTCCAAACGTTAAAACATTTCTTTTTTTTTATGCGGTCCAATCTGCAGGCTTAGGCAGCTTGTTAAGTAAAATCATCCCGATTGTCTTTTTCTGTGACCAAACCCGCGCGGAGAGGACGGAAAAACAAAAACGACAAGCAGCAGTAAACAAAACCATGTGTCGCAGTTGAAAAGAAAGATAAAAGTTGCGACGGGTTTGGACACAACACGAACAAAGTTCTGAAGTGTCCACTCGCGCTGCGTACAACCGAAAAAAAATTGTTACGTTGTTCTGGAACCAAGCAAGGAGACGTCCGTTTCGCGGTTCGGCTTTTAACTCGAAACTGACCACCACCACCACGAACCGGTGGCTCGTGCCAGTGGCGCCGAGACAGCCCGTCGCCTTCTCCCTCGTAGCAATTGCCCGGGGTAAGCGTAAGTCGTTCCGACCGAAGGGTGCAGGCATTGAGGGAAATGGGGAATTGTGCAATGGTGTGAATGGGGGGTTGTACGTTTTCATACGGCTGACGTGAACAATGTCTGCTGAGGTTCGACGACGATCGTGGAGGGGTTGCGGGAGTTCCACTCTGTAGGTAACGTCGGAGATTTGGGCGATGATTTTGTAAGGCCCGGCATAGAGCCACTAAATGAGCTGCGCTTAGAGTATTGGCACTCCGTTCCCCGACATTCTTGTGGGCGCCGCCATTTTGGTTCGTATGTAGAGCAGACGCAACTGCCGATCGTCATGATTCAAAAGTGCGACTTCCTCAGCATTAGATTAGGTGTTAGGAAGCTCATGTAATATTGCTTTGCTCTGCTGCGGACTGTTTAAGGATTTGTGGAGGGCGGAAAAGCGTTCCCTGTGACTTCAGATAACGCTTCAGATAAAGCTTCAGATAACTGGCAACCATATGATTTTAAAATAATATGGCGAAGTGTCGTTACGAATCGTAGCTTATTTAGTGGCACTAGTCCGGCATATCGATGAAGCAGCTTTGTTGCTTTGTCTAGTTGGCAGCCAAATCTAAACTAAGTCGCCGCCAGAATACCTTGCAGGCCGATGGGTGGCGTTGTAAAGCAGGGATTGTCTTTGCTGCGAGGCGCGGGTACGTTCACGTGTAAGTTGTCGTGCTTCCTCCGCTCGACAGATCATCTCTGAAACGCTGGGGGAGAGCTGGGTGACATTATTGCGGGAAGGAAAAAGTTTTTCTAGCTGGGATACTGGGAAACGGTTATAAAGAAAAAAAAAAGGAGAATAGCCGTGTGTGTCGTGAACGGCAGTGTTGTAAGCGTATGTTACAAATGGAAGTACTGCGTCCCAGCGGCATTGGTCGGCCTGGACATACATGGACAGCATATCTTCAAGTCTGTGATTGAATTGTTCGACCATGCCATTTGTTTGAGGGTGGTACGCAGTCGTAGGTGTGTGAACAGTGCTGCAAACATGCAAACGATCTTGAAGAATTTGAGAAAGGTAAGCGCGACCACGATTTCTGTTCAGCATGCGAGGTGGGCCATGCCGTAAAATGACCTGAGAAAGAAGAAATGTGGCAATTTCTATGGTTGTACCTTGAGGCAAATGCAAGTTTCAGCGTATTGCGAGAAATGGTCGATTGCAACGATCACCCAGCGGTTGCCTAAAAACGATTAAGAAAACGGACCGAGCAAGTCAATGCCGACTCGCTCAAATATATTGTGAGGTGGTGGCAGGGATTGAAGGAGACCGGCTGGCGGCTGGGTAGGCTTTTTTCGCCGCTGACATTTGATGCAGGATGTGACGTATTTGAGGACGTCACTATACATGCCTTCCCAGTAAAATTTGGAGCGGGCACGCAGGTACGTTTTGTAAACGCCCATATGACCGGCAGTAAGGTCGTCCTGCGATGCCAACAGAATATTCGCTTGTAGGTGTCTAGAGACGAACAAGAGATCAGGACCGCGTGGATGATAGTTTCGGCGATACAGTATGTTATTCTTGTATGCATAAAAGCTGGTTCCTCGTTTGTCCCTCTGAGTTAGATGAGGGTTTGGAGGAGTGGCAATAATCTTCTGTAGTTTGGGGTCCTTCTGCTGATCGGTGCCGAACTCAACGGAGGATGTTAGGGACAATGCGGTGGCGAGTACTCCGTGGTTTTCGGGACAAGTATCAACTGGATTCCGAGACAGGCAGTCGGGTGCCTCATTCTTCTTTTTAGATTTGTAGCAGATAGAGACGTCGTACTCCTGCATCTTGAGCGCCCATCGGCCTAGGCGTCCACTGGGATCCTTTAAATCAGCCAACCAACACAAGGTATGGTGGTCGGTGATCACCTTAAATGGACGTCCAAAGATGTACGGCTGAAACTTTGTTATAGCCCAGATTACAGCTAGCATTCTTTTTCTGAGATGGCATAGTTCATTTCGGCTTTTGAAAATGATCGGCTGGCATATGCGATGACATGGTCGTTGCCATGACGCTTTTGAATTAGAACGGCGACTAGTCCAAAACCGCTCGCGTCTTTAGGCATCGGCTCGCGGATAAAAATTTGCTAACACAGGCTGTGTTATTAAAGCTGCTTTTAGGGATAGAAATGCCTTCTCTGAAAAAGACGAAGAAGCTCACAGGACAAAGACGTGTTCTTTCTGAGCTCCAGCTTTAAACTATTTATTCCTCTGCTCCTCGACTCTGAGGGCCACGAAGCTCGCCACGCAGGTACGCAAACATCTTCCATACAATGGGCAACCTAATCCTAGACCCACGGCTATTCTCCGTCACCGAGTAAGCAAAAACAGGCCGCCCCTGTGGGGCGGGCCTCGCTAAGCCTAACACCGGCGCCACGGTTCCGGCCATCACCACCTCACCGCCATGCTTGCCGACACATTGTCGGAAAGCTCACCCGTCCAGCCCGCTGGGGCGGCACCTTTCTCATGGCAATTTACCTCACCCGCGCCCAAGCAATCCAGAAGCACAACAATTATAATGAAACTCGCGAATCACGTAAACATCGCCACCTTCCGCTTCACGTTCCTCTGCGCCGCCATTCTGGACGGTGCGAGACTGATCAAACTCGAACAAGAAGACACCTACATTAGGCTCCGCGCACCGCAAAATCTCTTGGCTATCGATACGTTTCGCCCGACAGCCCACCAGAAACTTCTGCGACTCACGAACGTCACCATCGACAGTGAGTCACATGAAACCAACTCCTACGTAGCAAACGATCCCCTGAATGCCCGCGGTGTTATACATGGTATCACCGCCGAAATCACTGACGAATACCCCTCGCAACACTTTCGTGTTGAGAACGCCAAACTGCTCGGAATCCGCCGCCTTGGCCGCACGAACACCATTCTCCTCACCGTTGATGGACCGCGCCTTCCCCGTTACGCATTCATTCGCTGTGGGGCCTACCCGATCTATCCTCAGCGAGCGCGAAGTAAACAATGTACGTTGTGCCACGGCATTGGCCACCGCGCCGACGTGTGCCCCAACAAGACCTCCTTCACAAGATGTCCCATCTGCAGCAATGTCTTCCCCTATAACCACAACCCCTTGACCACACCACACGACTGCGACCCGCACTGCTTCAACTGCAACGGGGACACCCGCCGTCCTCCTCTGCCTGCCCGGCGAAGGCGGACGAGGATGCTCAGAAGTGGCAAAGCATTCACAAAAGACACCACTTTTGAGTGGTCGCCCCGCCACCACAGGATTTGCAGAACTGGCCAGCCCTGCCTACCATAAACCGCTTCGACATCCTCCAGGCACAGCGGAGCAGAAGTCGCAGCCTGAGCCGCCCACCGCACGACACCAGGACCCCCTCCGATACAGCCAGGAACCGGGACCGAACACGAAAGCCGGACAAGCAAAAGTACTCCAACACTCCCAAGGCCGACCGAACGTCGCGACCCTCGAAGACATCAACCCCAGCCCCACTGGCGCCACAAGTGAGCGACCCAACTTCGGCCCCTCTCTCTCCTCAAACCCGTAGCCCCACATTTCACCCAACGTATTCCCAAACCCTCCTAACACCAACTCTGTCTCCCTCCTCCCACTGCGACATCATCGAAATGATCCAAGCCCTCGCCCCCATTATGCAAGCCGTCCAACGACTAGCCGACCGCATCGACAAACTCGAGCAATGCCTTACCCCCCTAAAGGAGCACCCCCGCAAGCGTGCTGCCTACCACCAAACAAACGCCATGGAAGAAACCCCGGAGGTCCAAAATGCCTGACACCCTTCATCACACTACACCAACCCACACCTCCCTCGTCATATGGAAATGGAACTGTCGCAGCCTCAAACGCAAAAATAACACCTTTCTGCAGTATATGCTTCACGCAGGGACGCAGCCGGATATCATTTCCCTCCTAGAGACCTACGGCAACTTTCCCCTTCCCGGCTACGACAGTTTTATACAACCCAGCATCGTCCCTAGACACAAAGGACATCAAACACCCCCTCTCCCTCAAGCAATGACGGTCACATACGTGCGCAAACAAATTCCAACCATCCAGGATGATTCGGGGCCCCTCAACTCCCCCACCAAGGAGCACGTAATCACCCACTCCACTTATTACGGACAAAAGATCTCCATCATCAATGCCTACTGGACCCCACGTGGTCACGACTCCCCCCTCCCACCTCTCCAGACCCCTGTTGTAGCAGCCAAGGCACCATTGACTCTCCTCCTCTTTGGAGACTTCAACTGTCTGCACCCCAACTGGGGATACGACAGGACCTCCGCACTAGGCAGGAAACTGGACGCTTTCGCAGGCTTGCACCACCTTACTCTCCTGAACGATACGTCCACTCAGACACGCCAGGGCACAGCCCGAGAAAACGATACAACCCCAGACCTGATATGAATACGCAGCGCCATGAGCGCTGACGAGAACCTAGGTAGTGACCACCATATCATACAGATCACCCTAACCTCCAAACACGGCACCTGGCAACGGCACTCACGAAGCCCCATATCCCAAATTATAGACTGGCCGAAAGCCAGACAGGTGATAGAAGACCTTCCCGCGTCTAACCCTGATCCAACAGCATGGTGCGCCAACATCATGAACACCGTGGCGAAATATACGCGCCATGTTAAGCGCACTGAACAACACCCTTATATTGACACCCACCTCCTCAACATTTGGAGCAAACGCCGCAGAGTCGTTAAGGCCTGGAAGAAGAACAAATCCAGCACCAACCTCCAAGAGACGTTCGCATGCCTTACCTACGAAGCTCAGGAGTATGCAGACCAACTAGCCACGGACACATGGCTCAAGACATGCGAGAATATGAATGATCACCTCCACACTCCTAGAGTGTGGCAGATTATGCGCACCCTGCTGGGCCAGAGCCGACCCCGTAACACTTTACAGAAACTGCAATTGGCATTAGACGCGTCGCAACCGGACCTCACCGACCAAATCAGAGATGTTTTCTATCCACACTCTCTACAAAGCATTCAAAACCTTTACTATCCCCAATCACCACCCGAGTCTGAGACTGAGGGTGTCAATTCGGACTTCTTTACACTTTACAGCCCTTCGTTTTTTTAGGTGTACCACAGCTCCTGGACCTGACAAAATCACGTACGGAATCCTCCGAAATCTCCCTGACACGAAGCTACTTGAACTCCTAGATATTCTTAATGAGGTATGGCGCTCTGAAAACATCCCTGCGTCGTGGAAAACTGCCAACGTCCTAGTCATCTCAAAACCTGGTAAACCCCCAACCGCCATCAACAACCTCCGCCCCATCTCCATGACCTCCTGTTTGGGAAAACTAATAGAGAAGATGGCGCTTATTTGGCTGGAGTGGCACCTCGACGTTCACAACCACCTTGCTCCCACCATGGTCAGATTCCGCTCCCATGTTAGCACTCAGGACGTCGCCCACCGCATCCGTGAAGATATATACGCTTACAAAAGCACAGCACAACTCCGTACAATTGCCGGAGTGGACATTAAAACGACTTTTGATGGGGTACAGACCACTCGGCAATTCTACACAACCTCGCAGACACTCGCCCTGGTCTAAGACTTTTTAATTATATTAAGAACTTCCTTACGGATCGAACAATTAGAATCATAGGCCCCGGACGGAAACCCATCCGATCCTCACCCTCTCACCAAGGGAACACCACAAGGCTCTGTCTTATCACCAACACTATTTAACCTAGTCATGAAGGATCTTCCACACAAGCTCTCAAAAGTCCCTGGCCTCCAACGCGCCATTTATGTGGACGATGTAACCATATGGTCAACTGGCAGCCCAGCAGAACAAGAGGAAACTATCCAGACAGGACTCGATATCATCCAAAGCCACACCCGCAGGGTGGCTTTGGATGATATCAACAAATCCGCTTATGTTGTGGCCTCCAGCGATGACACCAAAAAAGGAGATGCATACCGTAACCTGATCCAACTGCGTATCGATAATAACCCTATACCCCGCCGCAACCACATCAAAATTCTTTGATTCACCTTCCAACATGACGGACGAAGCACCGTCTAGGTAAAGACCATTCTAAAACAACTAGAGCAAATTCTCCATATTCTCTGGCGTATCACACGACAACGCCACGGCTTATGGGAGCACGAACTTCGCAAAGTGATCGAGGCACTCGCTTACACTCGAGTCATGTATGCGTATCCATATCAAACCCTCACTACCACCCAGAAAAACAAAATCGAGGCTTCCCTCCGCAAGTTCACCCGTACTGCCCTGGGAGTTCCCGTATATGCCGCCAGTACCAAAATAGCGAACACTGCACTTTTCCACACACTTGAAGAGAAAACTTCGGCCCATCACCAGGCCCAGTTAAGCCTGGTTCAGACAGTTGCGTTTGACTGCGTTTGACTGCGTTGCGGCAGCGAGAAACCAGGACATCCGTGCTGCTTATATCGCGTGCTAAGATGATTCCTTGACTTGGATTCCACGCTTCATACGAAGCACAGATGGGCCGGTGACTCGCTCTCGGTTCTCGACGTAACTCAGTCAAACGCACTCAAACGCAACTGTCTGAACCGGCCTTTACACCGTCTCTCAACCTCCAGACAGGGACGGGCAATCCTTCAAAGCCTAGGCCACCCTACGGAGCACCTGCCCCCCATCCCTCCGCCCCCACCATCATGGGACGCCGTGCCACGAATAGAAGTACGCCCTATTCCACGAAACATGGATCCAGATAGGAACAAGACGCGCCGTCAAAACTATACTCACTACTTCCCGACGCTATCTCACGACACATACTACACAGACGCTCATATCCAGCCAGATTGGATCATCACTGCAGTCATCGGCCCCCACTCCACATCTACCCGCCTACACTGCGGCGTCCCTTCCCCAACTGCGGCGGAGATCCAAAAAATCGAGGAAGCCATCACCCTTCATGACCACTCCACCTCGACTATCACAATCAGATCCGATAGCCAGGCTTCGCTGCGAGCATTTGAATGTCAAGGCCTGCCAGATCACACCCGCACTACCCTTCAGGACTACATCGACACTCACCCTCAACTCCACGTTCGTCTCGAATGGGTTTCCGGCCATCAAGGCATTCCGGAGAATGAGCGTGCACACGCTCTGGACCGCGCAAGCAATCCTCCGGGCCCTCCGAAGCCTTGGCCGGAACCATACAACCCCTGAGAAGCTCGTACCTCTAATCACAAGGAACGAAGAGAACATCTCCGGCTGCTTCGACACCAGCGGTGCACCACTCTCATCACCCTCCACCATCTTCAACAGAGCAGACGCCAGCCTCATTCGCCAAGCACAGACTAACTCCCTACCCTGCGATCAATACGATCACTACATACAGGGCCGCCCCGGACAGCCTTCGTGTCAGGTATGCGGGGGATACCCATCGAACGAGCACACCTACTGACTCTGCCCAAGAGCCACAAGCTCCCCCACTCCTCTGAACTTCCCTGCCCACCTCCCCTACTCCTGGGTAAACTGGGCCGCTCCTCCTCCTGACCTACAAAACGTGCTCTGGCCCCTCCTTCTTCATGTGCTGGAGATCCTAGACTCTCCGCAACGAACAACCCTAACCCAAGTTATAGAGGACGATTCCTCCTCCAGTGAGGAAGATTAAGACGGCTCGTACCTGAGCTTTTGAATAAAGTTTTCATCCTCGTCCTCCTCTTGAGCTTCACACCATATAAATGGTATATCCTTTTTAAGAAGGTGGTTGAGGGATGCAGAGATGTGAGCAAAACCACGGATGAGGCGAGGAAAGTACGAGCACAGATGTAAAAAATAACGTAGTGTTTTGGGGTTTGTCGTACGGCGGTGATCTTGTCGGGCTCTGGCGTTATCCCCTGTGTATTGACGATATGACCGAGTGTCTTGAGCGTCTCAGAGGCGAACTTGCATTTCTTGAAATTCAACTGCAGGGAAGCACTGAGGAAACAGAATTGAACGGCGCGCAGTCGAGGTAGATGCCCATGGAAGGTGGAGCAGTACACCAATACGTCGTCTAAATAACATAAACATGTCGTCCATCTTAGGTCACGTAATGGCACGGCGTAATGGCACGGCGAAATTGCAGCGACGATGTGTCTCAACCTTCCGCTTTTCGTTCAGATCCTGCTAAGCTGTTGCTGCATCACACTGGACAAGCCATCTACCGAGGGCAATGTCAGCAACTTCAGCACGTGGACCAACCAAGCAATCGCTCAAGATCTGGCCACCGCTGGGACTGTGGCGCTGCTGGCCCTTCCGCCGTCGGCTACAAAAGGCGCCGCTCGACCAGATGTCTTCAGTTGGCTCGGCAAAATTGCAGCGACGATGTGTCTCAACCTTCCGCTTTTCGTTCAGGTTGGTTCTTACCGCCACATGTACGTTTTCAAATGCTACCGAAGCGATTGCCGATTCATTGTTGTTGGGCCGTGCCCAAATGCCCTTGTATCTAGCGTGAAAGAGTGCTGGAATATGTTGGTTCTTCTTCTCGCTGGCGACATTGAAGAAAATCCGGGCCCTAATACGACTATTGAACAGATGGTCAAGTCGATACTAGAAAAACAAACCGAGATTGCGGAGGACATAAAATCTATGAAAAGTAGCCAAGTACTGACAGAACAAAACATTGATTCAATAAACAAAAAATTCGCTGAGTACGACGAAAAGTTTAAAATAATGCAGGAAACAAACGCAAAGTGCCATACAGCTTGAAAATACCATTATCGTCCTACAGAAATCCCTATCAACTCAGCAAATGAAGCTGGATGACCTCGAAAACCGCGAAAGGCTTAATAACTTGATTCCTTTTGGTTTCCCTGAAAACTCTGGGGAATCTTTGGAAGCCGCGGTTGTAGACGATCTCTTCAGAAGTCGCCTCGGTGTAGATGTCAATTCAGTACAGCGTATTCACAGGCTTGGTGGAAAGGCTGAAGGAAAAATCAGGCCTGTCATCATGAACTTTGCTTGCTATAAAGAACGTCAGGAAGTACTGAAAAATTGCTCGAAACTGAAAGGTTCTCGGTTATTTCTGGGGGAAGACTTCTGCTGGAATACTCTGCAAAAAAAAAGAAAAAAAGCTATGGGAGTCGTCGAAAGAAAATCGAGACAACGGCGAATAAAGTTCAACTATTTTACGACAAACTTCACATAAATCGAGACACCTTTGTTTGGGATGAGCGTGCAAATTGTCGAGTTCAGATAAATAATGAAAAACGCCACACACCAGAACGCAATGAATGAAAGTCGTCAAGTTGTATCTTGGTACTACTTAACGCGCGAAGTGTATTGAATAAACTTGCTGACGTCGAGGGTATTTTATACGAATATGATGCTGACATAACAGCGATAACGGAAACATGACTACATTCGGGTATCGCTGATTGTGAACTTGTTCCTCCGACTCATCGGATAATACGACACGATCGTTCATCCCGAGGCGGGGGTGTGTCTATCATTGCGAAAAACATTGTTTGTCACTCTGTCTTGGAAGGAAATCAAAACCACGAGAGCTTGTGGTGCAAAGTGGAAGTCGGAAAAGTTGTGTTTGTTCTTGGCGTTGTTTACAGGCCTCCAAATGCACCTGGTGTTTTTTTTTTTTTGGAGACGCTATACGACTACTTATCTGGAATAGTTAGAAAAAGAACTAAAGTTGTTATTGTTGGTGATTTCAATGCTCCCGGAATTGATTGGAATAAGTTGGAATAATTTAAGACTGACCACCTCAAATACGCAAAAAGAGTCAATTTTACTTGACCTACTTTCCAACGTAAAGCTTTTACAGGATGTTACTCAGCCAACGCGGGTTACACCAACAACAAGTTATATACTTGACTTAGCTTTCGTGAGTCCTTCTATGCCCTGTGAGGTCAGCATACATAAAGGCATATCAGACCACGATCTTGTATCGCTAGTTTTTTGTTTTCCCGAGGCAACAGTAAAAGCTCCGTCTCGTAAGCTAATACGGGATTTTGGCCGAGCGGACGATGTCAGTATACTCGACTATCTTGAAACAAGATTCGATGCATTCAGCAATTCCTCTGGAAACACAGAATTCCTTTGGCAGAAGTTAAGAGACACAGTTAGTTACTGCATCGAGCGCTTTGTTCCGGAAATAAAAATAAGCATTAACAGGCCGCATCCTTGGATATCAAGAGATGTAATCCTATTTGATAAGGCGCATTAAAAGACCCCGCCGACGAGCTTGTAACTCGTCGAGTTTTGAAGATCTGTGTTCTACTTTGAGGAAGAAAATTGTGGAGGGTCGAACAGACTTTTTTTCGCAAACTCTGCCTACCTTTATGCGAGATTCTCCACAAAAAGTTTGGCGATATCTGTCTCCCTCACGTGCAGTGGTTGAGAAAGTTAAAATACGAAATGTAGTCAGAGATACTCCAAGGGATATAAGTACCCAGTTTAATACATATTTTCAGTCTGTCTTTACCAGACCAACAACCGCAGTAGACTACCTTGCACCTTCAAGTTGCACTTCCATTCCCGGGCGGCGGAGAAAAGCTCACCGGAGAAAAGCTCACCGGATAAAAGCTCACCGGAGATAAGCTCACCGGAGAAAAGCTCACCGCAAAACCGGTGGATGCGGAGAAAAGCTCACCGGCCTTTGAGTGGATGCGGAGAAAAGCTCACCGATTTTTAAAACTTAGCATTCGCATTCGTCACTTCATTACAAGTATGTCCTCTTTTTTGTAATATTCTTCAAGTTCTGTGAATATATTTACTATTTCCTGAGAAATTAGTAATCACTCATTTTGTATATTAATGAAGCCGGAAGTATAAAATAAGAACATCGTACAACGGTAAAAAAGACGACAATTTATTGAAAATTACCTATGCGCCGTCGGTAGCTCTGTCAAATAAAGAGGTTTGTTCTTTGCGAGATAATATGAAAAGCGGTGTGTGAACCGTTTCAGCTCCAAATATTCTGTAGTGCCTAATAGATAAGTAGGTGTTAGTTGATGTAATCAATGTCGGCTACGCTGTTTTATTTCTGTTAAATTAACTAACAAAACTTTAGTTGCGAGAACAGCTTCGTCCTGTCGTATTTGTTGTCTTCACTTCGTCGTCGTCGTTTGAGCGGTTTTCATCATGTATATATCCTTTACCAACTCGCCCAATTCGCTACCTTACAGAAGACTACTTCTTATATAGGTCACGAGTAGTCATGTGTCGCTATACGATTCCTTCTTTGAATGTTTTCTGGCCGTGAAGTAAATGCAGCCGGCCGCGCGAAAGCAGTAGCGGACGAACCCCCTCGAATGCCCCCCCTCACATTAACGGTGCCAGTGTGCAGCTCGGAAGGTCATGAATGGCTCACCGTAGAAGGTCACTATCACACAGAGGCAACGTGTTGAAACACCAGCACGACCGGCTAGAAAACGTGCATGTCCGTGGAAGAAAGAGGCCTCGATATCCTACTGACTGTTTTATTCTGTTTTCAAAGGTTAACAAAAGCTTCAAAGAGAATTTCAGGCACCGCGTTGTTGCGTATGCACTTTCGGATTTTCGGCATTTACAATTTTGATTTTTAGGTTTTAGGCAGACATTATTAAGTTTTCGAACTGTCAAGTTCATATAGTATTCAGTTAGGCTTTCGTTGCCTAGAGAGTAAGCCACAAAAATCACTCGCCCGCAATTATTAATTTGGGAGCAATATACCCATTAATGAATGATGAAAGTAATAATCCCCGGAGAAGGGGAACAAGAGGGACAAAGGACAAACACAAATCTCCAAACAGAGCTAGGTGACTGATGCGCGACCGTTCTACATACCCAATAAGCTTACAAATAATACAAAAAAATTACATTTTCGTTTTAACAAAGCTGACGAATTTTAATGATAATAAATTGATATATGTTACGCCTAATCTTACAGCCTCCATATAAAAAGAAGAAAAAAATCGGTGAGGTTTTCTTCGCATACGCTATATGGCCGGTGAGCTTTTCTCCGCATCCGCCGGTTTTGCGGTGAGCTTTTCTCCGGTGAGCTTATCTCCGGTGAGCTTTTCTCCGGTGAGCTTTTCTCCGGTGAGCTTTTCTCCGGTGAGCTTTTCTCCGGAATTCTCCATTCCCATGTCTGACCTAACTGTGACAGCCCAAGGTATCTTTGCTATGTTACTTGATTTAGACAGTAAAAAAAGCGTCTGGCCCAGATGACATTCCTGCTGCATTTATGAAGAGGTATGCTGAGTGGATGTCAATGTTTATGTGTATAATATTTACGTCCTCTTTGAAAGAAAAACTTGTTCCAGTCGACTGGCTTTGCGCGCGCGTGGTACCAGTCCATAAGGCGGGCGATTTCGAACTACCGACCCATATCTTTAACTTGCATATTTTCCAAACTTCTTGAGCACATCGTAAACAAGCATATTACTGATTACCTCGAGAGCAACAATTTTTCACTGACTCCCAGCATGGTTTTCGGCGTAATCGCTCTACACTCTCAACAAAAGGGTAGTCGTAGGGTACTACATTTGGGGTAGTCAGAAGCCGTCACAGATATCGCTACCCCCCCCCCCCCCCTTAGTTATACTAACGACCCCATGGGTAGTCACGCGGCACTCAATCAACAGGTAGTCACAGTGAGCACCCCCAAAAGCAACATGGCGGCCGGCAAGCGACAGTGGAGCAATACGAGTAAGGCCTAGCGAGCTGGACTGCTTTTTGCTAAAATACGATTCTCAAGTGCGTACGCCCGTTCGCTGCCTTCCGTGCGCACTAAAGCACTCCAAAACGCGCCTCCAAGCACCGGCACCGCACCTATTACGAGTAGGGGCGACGATGTGAGGGGGGGCATTCGAGGGGGTTTGTCCGCGACTGCTTTCGCGCGGCCGGCTGCATTTACTTCGCGGCCAGAAAACATTCAAAGAAGGAGTCGTGTAGCGACACATGGAATGATGTCTTTATTGAACAGAGCATCTTCTTGCTGTGCTTGCCGCAAGTGATCCGGCGTTTTCGGTTGAAAGCGGCGAGGCGAAGCATCACCGATTCAAGCGGCGTCGGTTCCGATCGTTCAACGCTCCTGCTCACCTGTTAGCATTCGTTATCCACTTTCAAGTCCCTGGTAATCCCCACCGCGTCTGTGCACGCACTTGGCGCTATTCACCACACGGGACGCCCATTCAACTGGCTATGGGACTGATCCCACTGGGACGAGAGGCCGAGAACCGAACCCTCCGTAGGCTGCTCCGTGGAGCCATGGAACGCCTCCATGTTTTTCACTCAAATAAGTAGACACATAAACGCGCGACTCCTTGAATTGGGCGGCAACACGCGCCACCTAACGGACAGCGCTCAAACTAACAAAAAAGAAATTAGCAGTCTTTGCTTTTAGCGCCTCGCCAGACATGTACGCATGTACATTTTCCACACCACACTTTACAAATACGCGACATATCGACACCATACGATTTTATACATGAACGCGTTCACAAACAGCACTAGGTACGACATCATATATTGACACTTTACATTCCTATACACACGACTACAGGTTTTCCCGCTCATTTTAATCCAAACGACGACTAATTTAATCCCGGGGTCACTCAATTTAATCCAAGCGCCATACAATTTAATCCAAGCGCCATACAATTTAATTCCGGGGTCAGCGAATTTAACCCACAATATATATATATGCACTTATTTTGATCAGTGGTCGTGTTTTCGCTTACACATTTGGTAACTTAGAACGATTGTTTATATAATTAGAACTTTTAGGGAACAATTGATAATTTTATTACTAATGTGATTACTTTGAGTTACTAGTCCCACTATTGACTATGTTGGTTACTCTTTTTAGAGCGCAGGTCTTAGGCACCCGTTTCCGGCTAGAGTGGCGTCGGCGTTGCCGTCGCCGTCGGCGTAACCACGCGGTGCACGATGGGTAAATTCCCCCGCTAAAATTAACGGGAAAATTTCCCCGCTAAACCGAGCGGAAAATTTTCCCCGCTAAAGTTAGCGGAAAATTTTCCCCGCTCAGTCTAGCAAAACATTTGCCACTCTAAATGTAGCAAAACATTTTTCCCGCTAAATTTAGTGGAAAATTTTCCGCGCTAAATATAGTGGAAAGTTTTCCCCGCTATATTTAGCGGAAAATTTCCCCCGCTAAATCTAGCGGAAAATCTTAGCAGCTAGATTTAGCAGAAAATTTGTCCCGCTAAGTCTAGGGGAAAATTATCCCCGCTACATCGGAAAATTTTCCCAGCTAAATCTAGCGGACAGTTTTTCCCACTATATTTAAGTTTCCCGCCTAAATCTAGCGGAAAATTTTTCCAGCTAGATTTAGCGGAAAAATTTCCCCGCTAAATCTAGCGGAAAATGTTTCCCGCTTTATATAGGTTTCCCCGCTTAATTTAGCAGAAAATGTTCCCAGCTATATTTAGCAGAAAATGTTCCCCGCTAAATCTAGCGGAAAATTTTCCCCGCTAAATCTAGCGGAAACTTTTTCCCACTATAATTAGGTTTCCCTGCTGAATGTAGCAAAAAATTTTCCCAGCTAGAATTAGCGGAAAATGTTCCCCGCTAAATCTAGCGGAAAATTTTCCCCGCTAAATTTAGCGGAAAAGTTTCCTGCTATATTTAATGGAACATTTTTCCCGCTATATTTAAGTTTCCCTGGTAAATCTAGCTGGGAAAATTTTTTGCTACATTTAGCAGGGAAACCTAATTATAGTGGGAAAAAGTTTCCGCTAGATTTAGCGGGGAAAATTTTCCGCTAGATTTAGCGGGGAACATTTTCTGCTAAATATAGCCGGGAAAATTTTCTGCTAAATTAAGCGGGGAAACCTAAATACAGCGGAAAAAATTTTCCGATAGATTTAGCGGTGAAATTTTTCCGCTAAATCTAGCTGGAAAAATTTTCCGCTAGATTTAGCCGGGAAACTTAAATATAGTGGGAAAAACTTTCCGCTAGATTTAGCTAAGAAAATTTTCCGCTAAATGTAGCGGGGATAATTTTCCGCAAGACTTAGCGGGGCAAGTTTTCTGCTAAATCCAGCTGGGAAGATTTTCCGCTAGATTTAGCGGGGGAAATTTTCCGCTAAATATAGCGGGGAAAACTTTCCGCTATATTTAGCGCAGAAAATTTTCCACTAAATTTAGCGGGGAAATTTTTTGCTAGATTTAGCGGAACAAATGTTTTGCTAGACTTATCGGAGAAAATTTTTCGCTAACTTTAGCGGGGAAATTTTTCCGCTCGGTTTAACGGGGGAATTTTTCCGCTAATTTTAGCGGGGCAATTGACCCATCATGCACCGCGTGGTTACGCCGACGGCAACGGCGACACCGACGCCACTCAAGCCGGAAACGTGTGCCTAAGACCTGCGGTCTAAAAAGAGTAACCGACATAGTCAATAGTGGGACTAGTAACTCAAAGTAATCACATTAGTAATAAAATTATCAATTGTTCCCTAAAAGTCCTAATTATATAAACAATCGTTCTAAGTTACCAAACGTGTAAGCGAAAACACGACCACTGATCAAAATAAGTGCATATATATATTGTGGATTAAATTCACTGACCCCGGGATTAAATTGTATGGCGCTTGGATTAAATTGTATGGCGCTTGGATTAAATTGAGTGACCCCGGGATTAAATTGGTCGTCGCTTGGATTAAAATGAGCGGGAAAACCTGTAGTCGACACCACCAGCTTATATACTGCTGTATTTTCTGTGACCGATTAGGATGGTGACCACTGTCATATTTTGCATAAATACGAAAAGACTGTGCAAGATTGACCCGTATATAATATTTTCCTCTACTGCCCCCAGGAAAGCGCTCGTATCTCTAATGTAATCCATTGCAAAAGTGAACTGCAGGTTATAAATAGGGTTCAGAGTTTTCGGTTTAAACCGATAAACGTACGCCGAATTCTTTTTCGGAAATTCGGTTTTAACCGAAAAAGGTCAGTTTGTAGGTTCGGCGTTTTCGGTTTAAACCGATAAAGGTACGTCTATTTCGTTTTCTAAAATTCGGTTTTAACCGAAAAAGGTCAGTTTTTTAGGGCCGCGTCGAGGTGGGTGGGAGAGAGAGAGGGGGCTTTGCAAGGTTCGACATTGTGTGACGTCTTCATGGTTGCCCTCTTCCAAGGTTCAACATGCAACAAAAAAAGGTCTTGGATTGGCCTTCGCGGGACGTCTGTGTCCTTTCTGTGATAGGGCTTAGTGTGTCAAGATCCCGGTCCTAAAAAACAGTTCAGATGTGGGCTAGTATAAGGTTTTATCGCTTCATGCACTTCAGGGGAGATCGAGGAATGCCGTTAATACCTTTCTTAACACCCTCTCTCAAACTTCCCTGTGGTTGAGAACATAAATACAATGGATTTGTTTTGCCATTCCGCTGGTTCCTGTACGGTCATCACCTCAAATGGTCACGTCGTCAGAATGAGAGGGGAAAAGAAGCGCGCTGAAGATTATGCCCGCGAATTTCGCGATTTTGAGGTGTGTCCTGACGGAAGTTGTAGCGAAGACCACGTATGCATATGTGCCATTATTATTTGAGTGATCACAAATATGAGAGTTACAAGGATCATCTGATCCGGTGTCTGACGATGTTTCTTTCATATTCACCAAAAAAACCGGTAACCTTTTTTGGAAATATATATACACCGAAAAAAACCGAAAATTGAATTTTAAAATAAACACCGAAAAAAGTACGCCGAATTTAGAAAAAATAAAAACCGAAAACGCGGAACCCTAGTTATAAATAAATTTGAATAGTCGCTACACGTCACGTTTTGATCAGTTTCGTTTTCTCGCTAGCCTAAGCTTCAAGTATACGGAAGCCTGTTTAATTAATTGTATTAATTATCGAAACCAATTTCTGCAATCACAACTTTCTGAACACGCTGATGCATTTTCTTTTCTCTTTTTACATATCCGAATGACTTCAGCGGCGGTTGAGTACAGGTTGAGTACACTGAGCACGCGCAGGTGATTCTATAGACCTTTCCAAAAAAAGGGCACTTGGCAGGTTCCATTTTCAGTGTTCATGCGTATGGCGCGTGATTTGCTCGCTTTCCGAAGCGACGAACGTGCGCGTTCTGGACTGTGATTTAACACGTGTGGACTGTGATTTTTGTAAACAGTGGAAACGTCTATAGGGGGTATTCACTGGCCGCCATATTTGAGGTCACTGTTTAGAGCGCATGCTCAGAACGAGCTCACATTAATAGGCTGCCAAGACCGGCAATCTTGATGGTGCGGGGTGCACGTTGCAAAAGAACTGTAGAAGCTAGGCATCAGCACGTGCTCAGCATTAGCGCACACAGATATGGCCGCCAGTGAATTCACCCTATACTCTGTTTCAGTTTAGTCCGCGAGAGAAAAAATTCGATACGTTTTTTTATTGCCCTGAGGTGAATAGGCTATGATGTACCGCAGGAAAGGCTACAAGCGCGAGCTCCTTGCTCTAGGGCACATCTCGGCGGCACAAGCTCTCGTGCGTTAAGAGTAGCTCCCAACGCTATGAGCTCGCGCTTCTAGCCTTGTCTGCGGTACAACATAAGGTGAAACGGAGTATAGCGAAGCCCGTCCGCCGGTCCTCCCCGAAGCGTTGTTTCAGTTTTCTTCTTTTCGCTACAATAGGGAGTATTCACTGGCCGCCATATTTGAGGTCACTGTTTAGAGCGCATGCACAGAACGAGCTCGCATTAATAGGCTGCTAAGACCGGCAATCTTGGTGGTGCGGAATGCACGTGGCGAAAGAACAGTGGAAGCTCGCGTTCAGCACGCGCTCCGCAGCCGAGCACACAGCTATGGCCGCCAATGAATACTCCCTATAGGAGGTATTCACTGGCCGCCATATTTGAGGTCACTGTTTAGAGCGCATGCTCAGAACGAGCTCGCATTAATAGGCTGCCAAGACCGGCAGTCTTGGTGGTGCGGAATGCACGTGGCGAAAGAACTGTGGAAGCTCGCCGTCAGCACGCGCTCCGCAGCCGAGCACACAGCTATGGCCGCCAGTGAATACTTCCTATTGTTTCTGCTCAAGCGCGTGTCTTTCAAATATGCACTCGCGCTCGCGCCAAGAGGACAGTGCAGAATTGCCGCTTTCGGGTCCGTGCCTTCACCTGCAATGAACGCGAAAGACGTATGCTAAATTATCTAAGCTAAACTATCCAAAACAAATAGCTCTTTTATGTTTGCCAACGCCTTATTTTTGGAAAAAAGGAACGCGTGCCGGAGGGCCTGAAATCCTAGTCCCCTTCAAAGTACTCCACCTGGGATGACACACTTGTTTGAAGCATTTTTTATCGAGTATGCTCGATGAAATGTGCCAAATGAGCCAGTGAAGGCGAATCATATATCCCGAGACAGAAAAATACTGAAATACACGGACATAATCCCAGATATTTTTGCGTACGTTCGTCCTCTCCGGCCTCAGTCGTGGTGTTCAATTCTTCATATTTCACTGCACTTGAAAGCAAAAAACTTGGGTATGACAGGCGTGCAAGTTCGGCGGAACGAAGGAGGCCATTTGCAACTGATCTGCACACAGAACTGACCGATCACAGCTTTAATGAGAGCACGCTCTTTACTGAACCGCACAATAAAAGACGACAAGAGTGTCTCGTCCGGCGAACATTCACGTCAACTCACGCCCGTGCGTAGCTCCTTTCTAGAGATTTGGTTAAATTCCTCGAGCACGACGCCAGCTGCCAGCTGTTTATTGCTGTACATGGTAAAACCCGCGACGGAACCAAAAAGGACAACCGCGATACTTTTTATCTGCCTCGGGTTTTAGTAAGTGCCTACCAAGGTTGCCTGTACTCTTTGGCAATGTTTGTTTTCTGCCAGTTTAGGCGAACTGAGCCAGATGCCTGTTTCGACCGGTTCAAATTTGAATAAATGGTAACCAACGCACAAAGAAGACAAGTTTAAAGTACTTTTTGAGATTTTTGAAGTGACTTTTACTATTGAACGACTGCATGCACTTGAATGTTCAATTAAAGAGTTTATAAAACGTGACTACCCCATGCTTGTCACTTGCCAACAGGGTGGTAACGCTCAATGGCTCGAGCCAAGTGGGTAGTTAAGTAAGCCTGTGGGGTAGTTACAGCCGTCAAAACACATGATGACTAGGGGGGGTGCTCACTTTTTCTTAGAGTGTACCACTACCCAGCTCGTTTGCACCGTGCATGACTTAGCAAGCATTCTTAATGAAAAAGGGCAAGCTGACGCGGTTTTTATCGACTTCTCGAAAACCTTCGACACTGTTCCCCATGATGCGCTACTTTTTAAATTAAGAATAGCTGGTATTAATGAAGACTTGGTGCAGTGGATAAAGTGCTATTTGTACAACCGGAAGCAATATGTTGAAATCAATGGTTCCCGTTCTCCCTCCCTCGACGTTTTTTCCGGTGTCCCCCGGGGATCAGTCGTAGGCCCGTTATTATTTCTTGTCTACATAAATGACATTGTGAACAATATCAATAAAAAAATCCAGATCAGGTTTTTTGCTGACGATTGTGTCTTGTATACGAAAGTGGAGAGTGTCGAGGACCAGATTATGCTCAACGACGCTCGGGTTCAGTGTCTGAATGGTGCAAGAAATGACAGATGAAACTTTAAAAAACTACGCCGACTTTACTTAACAAAATGAACAATTTAATCAAACGTTTCGTCTCCCATGCGGGAGACATCATCAGTGAAACCTTCAAGCAGGAATGAGCGAAAAAACTTCAACAGTCCTATCTAAGCAAGTCCGCGTACACATCGGGGAGGGGGCCGTGGTTGGAGTTGCAAGCCGATGAGTCACTTCGGATGAACCATGATTCCACGAACCTGCGTGGACCCCACCTTTGTTCACGCGCCAGAGTGGACGCATTATCAAAGTCGAAACTGTGACCCGTATTCCAACAATGGTCTACGAGTTTCGTCTTCGCTCTTGTCGCATGCGTGGCCTTCGCCACGTCCCTTTTTGTTTGATTAAATTGTTCATTTTGTTAAGTAAAGTCGGCGCAGTTTTTTTTGATCATTATGATTCCCGGATTTTGGAATATTTTTGCAGATGAAACTTAATCTGCAAAAAACGGTAGCGATCACATTCACTAAAAAAAAACCCCTCTAAGTTTTGAGTACCTTTTTGATGACTCCCCCGTTTCCAAGGTCGACTCCGTGAAATATCTGGGAGTAACGCTCACTCCTGGCCTTAGCTGGAGCTTGCATGTAGATAATATATGCTCAGCTTCCTTCCGAAAACTTTGTTTCATTAGAAGAAAACTAAAGCTGGCACCAACATCCACTAGACTAACCGCCTATAAGACCCTAATAAGGTCAATGTTAGAGTACGCCAGTGTAGTATGGGATCCTTATACCAAAGTTGATTCTTCTAAAATTGAACGTATACAAAACCAGAGTCTACGACTTCGTGAACGGCAGGTACAAAAGGACGGGATTCTATCACTAAGATTGTTGTCATTCTCAAACATAGAACCTTTGTGCGCCCGACGTAGGTTAGCTAGGCTATAATTTTTGTACTGTATTGCGAAAAGGCAAACCGGTATCGATCCTACCATGTACTTGCTCCCTCCCTTCAAGCACTCCAGTAGAATAAACAACTAGTACCACATTCGACCCTTTAGATCGTCATCCAATGTGTTCAAGTTTTCTTTCTTTTCCAGAACTGTAGATGAATGGAATCTTTTACCTGACGAGATTGTTGCATGTACGACCGTAGAACAATTTGTTGATGCATGTTCTTCGCATTTCTAACGCGCTCGCATGGTTTTTTGTTATATTTCAGTAATGTTGTAGTCATGATTTTAATATACCACGTGTCACTAGCGTTCTTATCTTATTTTTTATGTGCTCTGTTGCGCTTATTGCAAGACGCTATCAGTGGCCCCATTGTTGTGTTATCTATACGCCCTTTGAACTTGTGTACTTTTTTTCTTTTTTTGTGACCTCCAGTGTAACATATTTGTTGGTTTACTCTGTTTAGTTATTTTTTTTATTGTCCCACCCTGCTTGGGCCTGAAATGGCCTGCAGTATGAATAAATAAAATAAATAAATAAATAAGGTATTCATCATTCTTTCCAATGCTGCAGGGGCATTGCAAAGCCCAAAGGGCATTACGCGGAACTGGTAGAGGCCATCAGGTGTCACAAAGGCTGTTTTTTTTCAATATCCCTTTCGTTGACTCAATAACCTGAGCGCATGTCGATTGATGAAAAGTACCGGGAGCCATATAGTGTATCAAGGGCATCTTCTATACGTGGCAAGGGATGGACATCTTTTTTTTGTGTGTGATCTTGTTTAAACGCCTGTAATCCACACAAAATCTTCAACTGCCGTCTTTCTTTTTCACGAAGACAACTGGTGAAGACCAGGGGCTGGAGGATTCTTCGATTATTCCTTTTTGAAACATGACATTGACCTGCTTCTGCATAACTTGGCGTTCGGTTTGGGAAACGCGATAGGGACGGCTTTGTACTGGGCGCTGATCTCCTGTGTCGATAGTATGCTGTACAGTGGAGGTTCCACCGAACGTTTTCGCATCGATGTCAAATATAACGGTGAAATCGTGCAGAAGCTTTGATAACTCGTCACGCTGTGTAGGCGGTAAGTGAGGATCAATCATTGTCGTTTAATTGAATTTCATTTCATTTACTTGTACCTCACAAGCGCCCCAAGGGGGCATACATGAGGGGGGAAATTCAACAGTGTACAAGGAAAACAGAACAGTGAAAATATGAACAAACATCATGCAAAAATACCATATAATGAAAACACGTGGAAAACATACATATAAATTTACGCAGTATTGAGCACACGCACTTTTAAATTCGTCGAAATTTACTAAAGACACAATTTTGGCTGGAAGTTTGTTCCAGTCGGAAATTGCCAACTGTAAAGGTTAAGTCTGAAAAAGTTTAGTATATGATGTTTGTTATTGTATCTTATGCTGATGATCAAATCGAGGAAAAATACGGTGTGGCGGCTATAAAAGTTCAAGCCTGAGGAGTGGGTTATTATAATAGATGTTATGGATGAAGGTTAGCCTAGAAAGTTTTCTTCTGGCAGAGAGGAGTGGCAAGTCTGCTTTTTGTTTCAGCTGAGATACGCTTGTGTGTCGAGAATAATCTTTGTAAATAAATCTGCTTGCCCTGTTTTGAATTGACTCTATTTGTTGAATTAGGTAGTCTTGAGAGAAGGATTCCATGTGATAGAAGCATACTCTAATTGAGACCAAATATATGATTTGTAGGCGAGTGAACAAACGTCCGGAGGTGCCAGATATAAATTTCGTCTCAGAAAACCTAATGACCTACTAGCCTTGCTAGCCAAATAATTTACGTGGTCTTGTCAGTGTAGGTTCGCGCTCAAAATAAATCCTAGATATTTTTAGTTATTTACGTTCTCGATTGATAGATGACCTATTGAGTAATTGAAACTTACAGTGGATTTTTTTGTGGAGAAGCTCATGAATTTAGATTTTGAGGTATTGATGCTAATTTGCCAGCGATCACACCACATAGAGAGGGCGTCTAAGTCATGCTGTAGTGAGAGACAGTCGGTCTAGGTTTTGACAGTTCTATAAATAACGCAGTCGTCTGCAAAGAGTCTGACTGTGGAGGAAATGGTAGTGGCAATGTCAATAATATAGATAAGGAATAACAAGGGGCACAAAACTGATCTCTGAGGAACTCCAGACTTCACATTAATACTAGAAGAAACATAACAATGAAAAGAAACTGCCTGTTTTTTGTTGGTCAAGAATTCCCGAATCCAGTTAATTAAATAACTATCAATATTAAGACACTCAAGTTTTTTAAGTAGGCGTTTATGTGGCACGCGGTCGAACTCCTTAGAAAAATCAATAAGAATAGTGTCAGTCTGAATTTGCGAAAGTATGTTTGTGTGTATATCGGTTAATAATTCAAAAAGTTGGGTTTCGCAAGACCGGTTCTTCCTAAAGCCATGCTGATTTATGAAAATTAAATCATTGTCTAGAAGAAAGTTTATTATATGAGTGTACAAAACATGCTCAAGAATCTTGCATGGGACACTGGTGAGAGATATCGGCCGATAATTACAAAACAAAGATTTACTACCAGATTTGTAAACTGGAGTGACGATTGCATGTTTCCAGTCATGCGGTATAATGCTCTGGTCTAAGGATTGTTGATAAAGCTGTGCAAGAAGAAGCCCGGCATATAGCTGTGTAAGTTTTAGTAGCTTGGAACTGATGCCGTCGGCACCAGGAGAAGACTGGAGGGGCAGGTTTTGTATTATATTGTTAATACCATCCGGGTCAATTTTAATCTCCAATAATAAAGAATGGTTGTGTGCAAAATCACACTGGGGCAGCGGGTAAGACTCTTCGGTGAAAACATCTCTGAAGTACTCATTAAATTTGGTTGCACACTCCGTTGGTGACATTACATTTCCATGCTGGTCTAAGAAACAATTAGGAATTGTGTCTTTAGGTGGGCTTATTATTTTCCAAAATTTCAAAAATCCGACGCAAGAGTGCGTCGGATTTGTGTTCGCATGGTTTTGGTAGGTGGTGACTCTTGTTGGGATGGTGTGAGCCTAACACTATTGATGTGTTGAATTGTCTGAATATATGCCGTGCCAACGCACGTACCAGCGGACAAAAGCTGAGCAAGATTCGTTGTATTCGCAGCCCAAACAGGAGTTCGGTGGCCGCGGGAGGCCGCAAGTGCTGTAGGTAAAAAGGCAATACCTTTTTGAAAAAGAAGTTCCCTGTTAGGTTTAATTAAGTAATCAGAGTCACTGACGTCTGCATCTAGCTGTATGAGCGATGCGGTCAATGGTGGGATTCGATAGTCGAAAGCGGATCGAAAAGCAACGGGTTGGTAAGGAGCGGAGTCGGGCGAGATGTCAATGTCACTTAAATGCGCTTCATTCCTACCACGATCAATAAGGGCGTGACGTGTAGCTAAAAAGTCCCATCCGAGGATAACTTCACGGCTGCAGTGAGATAAAATGACGAAACAATGGCGCTGAGAGTCAGTGCCAATGGGTATGGCGACGGAAGCTACGCCGATCGGATGAGTCAGACATGTGTTAGCGGTGCGGATACATCCCCTTCCCAGGGTGTGCCAACAAGCTTTAACCTTTTTCTAACGTTTTCACTGATAATTGAAATAGATGCACTAGTGTCGATTAATTCCGTGAATCTCACCTTCTTGATAGTAATGTGTAGCAAGTTAAGAGGTGAAAATGATGGCGGGGAATGTTGATTTGATGTAGAAGCAGCTGTACCCGCTTGAACTGCCGCTTTTAGTTTTCTCTGTGAATGAATGACTTGGGAAAAGTCTGGTTGGACCGGAGGGTGATGATGAGCGGTATACAGGTGACGGGGTCCTGCTGTGGCGATCACGGTTGGCGGGGGACGCTGAACGTCGAGGCGAGTTGAGTCTGGTGGGGTACCTTGTGTCCCTTTCACCGCGATCTCGGTTGTCGTAACGGTTTTCGTTGAGGTCATATGAAGCTGGCGGTCGTGACGCGTGGACAAGTCGAGATCTGTCCCACTAGCGACGGTTACAGTAGCGTGCAACATGTCCCTGGATGCCACAATAGATGCCTTGCAAGCGACGTGACGCTAGGGAAGGACGGGGCCCCGCACCATACTGGTGGTTGACTTCACACAGCGCGGATGCGCTTACCAAGGCGTAGGATGCCGCTAACGGCCCGAACATGCGCTAACATGCACCATATTTTCAACAAAGGTGCCTAGTTGTGTTACACGTGAACTTGGAAAGACGTGCTGAGCTTACGATGATGACGCTTATCCAGTACGTGCGGAAAGTTTCGGAATTGGTGCGATTGCGCTACGAGCAGAAAGTTTCAAAATGCCGCCGACAAAGCTTTGACGCAAAACGTTGCCGTGTCGCCAAAAAAAAAAAAAAGCTTGATTGGGCGTTCCATAATTTGACGAGCGGCTCTAGGTGTCGCTTATAGAAAAATTGTTACGATCTTGCGAAATACTGGTAAACAACGCAATGTTACCGTCATAATCTAAACCCTGAGACAAGGATAATTCAGATAACGGACAAGACAACTCTCATTGTCTCAGGGTTTATATTATGATGTTTCCTAACCAGCTCGCCTGCATACTTTCGCTCCTTGAAAGGTTACCGTTTCGCGGACGGCACAAACCGATGACCCGGCGGTGGCGTCGCGGCGAGCTTGCACGGGGGGCCGCCGCCGACCGATTTGTCTGGCCGGGCTCGCGGCGCGGCACTCGCCCAGACTCGGCCGTGAGCCCCTGACGTTGCGCTCAAAGCGTGGAAACGGCGTTATGTAACGAAGGCCAAAGGCCATATGCACCACGAACAAGCAAAAGCCGATGCAAAGGCGTGCGCGAACGTAAACAACGGTAGAAAAGTGCCATCGCTCGCCGTTATGAAATGCGCCCCACAAACTGGATAATCCGCGGCCGCATCCCTTTCTACCGCTCCTACTTTCTCTAACTTGACGGCTACTCTGTCTCGCGGGGCATGCCGGCGAAAAGATCGGACGATCGTCGGGTTACGGGGTAAATACTACAGCCGAGCGCGGCGCAGTTTACCATTGCTTTCGCTGCGAAGGGCCGTCGAGTCAACCAGCAGCATGGTGGATACCGGTGTTCGACGTCATCGTGTGACGTTGGTGCAAGGCATGTATAGAAACAAATAGGGCACCGAGTGGGTTGTAGATACTGCTGGTGGCCAACCGTGATCCCCGTTGTTATTACTTTTTGTAGGATATCTTGGCAGCTCGACAGGTTGATTGAAATAATTCTGGTAGTAACGTGCAAGTGAGGCCGCGTACACAGTTTCTGTGAGGATTGGAGTCGATACCGATAATTCTTGACGAATGAGCCGCAGGAGGCTGTCTTTCGTCGTGGTTTGCTACTCAGATGCGAGAGGCAGCTGGGCCGACGGCAACAGGAGCGCGAGTTCCTTTTTGATGAGGTCTTTGAGGAGAGTCTTCAGCTCACTAGTCAGAGCTGATGCCGAGGAGATGCAGTTTTTCTGCCTGTAAATGGTGGCTCGACCAGCGATGCGTCTGTTCCTATGCGCTACCCATCGTCGACACTCCTTTAATTGAGTCACCATAGTTGGGTTGCGCGATACCAGCATTGTAAACGCGTCTTCGGCGATGTTTTTCATTATATGTGCTACTTTCTCGGAATCGAGCATTGCAGGATCCACGCGTCTGCAGAGGGATAGGACGGCCTAGACGTAAGCGAGTACTGCCTCGCCCACCGTCTGTGCACAAGAAGCAAGCGCGTGTTTTGCGTTTTCTTTACGGCTAACCGGGCAACCGAACACGTCGGAGAGCTTAATCTTGAAAGCCTCCCACGAGCTGATCTGGTCCTCGTGGTTGTCAAACCAGAGCTTTGCGGTGTCGCGGAGGTAAAACACGACGTTAGCGAGTCTAAACGTGTCGTCCCATGCATTTGGAGGTTTGCCCTTTCGTATGTACGAAGCCAGTCCTCGACGTCGTCTGTCCCGAAGCCGGCAAAGCTAAGGTGGTCCCTGTGGCAATATAGGATGGATCCCGTGCGAAGTGGAGCGGCTTGCTGCTCACCTTGCACCAGTTCCGGCCGGTGGTAGTTGGCGGTTGCTGCGATGTAACATGATGGCAGCAGAGGTGCGAGGAAGGAGCGAACTCCACCAAGTATGTTACGTTGTTCTGGGACCAAGCAAGGAGACGTTCGTTCGCGGTTTGGCTTTTAATTCGAAACTGACCGCCACCGGCACGAGCCGGTGACTAGTTCCCGTGGTGCCGAGATAGCCCGTCGTCTTCTTCCTCGTAGCGATATAATAATAATAATAATAATAATAATAATAATAATACTAATAATAATAATAATAATAATAATAATAATAATAATAATAATAATAATAATAATAATAATAATAATAATAATTGTAGTGGTCTACAAATTATTGCCACACTGGGGAAGCTTATCAGACCCGTTTATTCTATCTTACTTCTTCTTCTCTACCCGTTCTGATCGTCGTCGTCTTCTTTCATCACCAGGCTCACTTCACTTCTCCGGACCCCAGAAGTTATCCCTCCTGGGATAATATTAGAAAACATTTCCAATTGAGGCAGTCTCCGTCGTCTTGTTAGGGCCCAAGTACCAAATCGTCTTCAATATGCCCTGCTGGGCAGCCGTTTTCACAACGCGGTAAGGCCCAGAAAAACTGGCGCTTGACCCCGGGATTCCTTTTCTGACGAGAACGAGATCATCAACCTTTAGGTTTGGTATTGCGGCGTTGTGTCTTTTATCAAAGTTTTGTTTCATGTTGCCCCTGTACTTTTGTTTTGCGGCGTCTGTTTTGGGTATTTCTGTGAGTCGCAATTTCTCTGTTAACCCCAGCTTATGATCGGCCGATAGAAAGGGAACTTTCCCCGTGGCCGCAAAGATCGGGCTACATCCCAGGCCCTTCGTGTACGATCTGTTGTGGTGAGACACAGCAGCTTCGAGACAGCACTTCCAGCCTCCTGGAAATTCTGGGTACATTTTTATGTGTTGCTTAATGTCCCGAATTGCTCGTTCATCTAGGCCGTTGGCTGCAGGATGGTATGGTGCAGAAAACTTCACTGAAATACCTCGCTGTCTTGCCCATTGTTCGAGCTTCTTGCTTCTGAAGGCTGGTCCATTGTCGGATTTTATTACCTTGACGTTCTTGAACATTTCTCGGTTGAGCAAAGCTATGACGCTGTTCGCATCTTCTCTTCCAGCTCGAGTGGCTACCATTCTTGTGCATTCATCACTAGAAATAAGAAACGCTTGCGTCTGTTTTACTCCTTCGCTCTTCTTTTTCAACTCTGGGAAGTCCAAGGGGATAACCCCAAATGGTTCCTTTGAGTACTCCGGAGTTGTCATTACGTCTGTAGCTTGCTTGAACTTTGCCTTGTGAAGTTGACATTCGTGACAAGACTGAATGTATTTGCATGTGTCCTGCTTCATGTTTGGCCAGGTGAACCTCTTGGTGAGCTTTTTGTAGGTTCGCCAAAAGCCATCGTGTCCACCGGATTCTGGGCTATCATGATACTTTTGTAAAACTGTAGGAATCATTGAAGGAGGTACTTGTAACTTGCTCTCTTCAAAGAATAGATGTTCAGTTCCCTCCCACAGCTTTGCTCGGTTTACAGTTCCCTGACTTCCGTCACTTAAAGGAATAAGAAGGCGTGAAAGAGCATCGGCGTCCGTCAGCAGTAAACCAGGGCGGTGTATAATGTCAAACTGGAACTGCTGGAGCTCATTGACCCACCTCGCAAGTCGGCCTTTTGGCTGTGTCATTTTAAGAAGGTGAGTCAGGGCTTGGTGGTCTGTGAACAACTTAAACGGAGCCCCTTCTAGGTACGACCGAAAATAATGGACAGCCTTCAGACTGCCATTGCCTCTTTTTCTGTGGTCGTGTAATTCAACTCTGAATTGTTGAACGTATAGCTGTGGTAACCCACAACCCGAAGCTGCTTGTGAGCGGGCTGCTTTGTGTCTCGTTGGTAAAGCACGGCTCCTGTCCCATAATGAGAGGCGTCCGGGTTTAGGTCGAATCGGAGTGTGAAATCTGGTAAAGATAGGATAGGGTCCGAGGATATAGCTTGAACCATATCTCGGTACGCTCTCTCACACTCTTCCATCCAATCAAAAATCACATCCTTCTGCGTGAGCCTAGTGAGGCATTTTGTCTTCAGAGCGTAGTCTTTAATAAATGCTCTGAAGTGCCCTGCCAGACCGAGGAACACTCGGAGAGAGTGTACGTCATACGGCTTAACCAGCTTGGAAATCCTTGCCACAGACTCTTCTTTTGTGCTTTTTATAGAGCCATTAAACACTCTGCCGAGGAAAACTACCTGGGTCTGGAACAACTCGTTCATCATCTTCTGAAACCACGCAGGGAAATTCTTCCAGCCAAATGGGAGGCGGTTATACTCGTACAGGTCAAAGGGTGTTGTGAACGCTGTGTACATCTTGGTTTCTTCTTGTAAGGGCACCTGCCAAAATCCTTTGCACAGGTTTCCGCGAAAAGCATCGGCAACCTCCTGTGTCGTCCATGTTTTGACTGCGCCAAATTTGTAGTGGTCTACAAATTATTGCCACACTGGGGAAGCTTATCAGACCCGTTTATTCTATCTTACTTCTTCTTCTTCTCTACACGTTTTGATCGTCGTCGTATTCTTTCATCACCAGGCTCACTTCAATAATAATAATATTAATAATAATAATAATCTTTATTAGCAAAACTTGAGGTACTCTAGGTGGCTCGCAAGGCTTGGCAGATAGGCGGGGACACGTACGCGTGAGAGTCTGCTAGCCCACCACCCAGAGCAAGGTAATTAAATTGAAACACAACAACAACAGAAGAACAAAACAAGACGAGGGAGTACCAGGACACGAAATGGTGGAAACTGCATCACCTGGACACGAAGCCCAAGCACCGGAATTCCCGCGCCACCAGGGACGGGAAAGCACTGCGCAGAGGCCGGGCGCGAGCGACACGCCACACCCGACCGAGACCCACGTGCTTACGGCTTACGAGTCTCAGCCGAACGTCTTCGCAACACCCGCACCCGATCTGCGTCCGCCGTGCCTTCCCTAGGCGACGCAGAGACACCAGCGCGATGAACCCGAATTCAGGTGTCGTAGCAGGGGGACACCTCACTTCTGGTGGAGGCGTGAGAAGGCGGCTGAGCTGAGCTAGTCCGGCTTTGCGGCAGGGGGGAGCGAATTGACGCGGGCGCCGCGAGGAAGTTTTCGAGGCCGTCAATGAGCATCGAGTGACGGTGGCGGGCAGTTCGGGCGTGCCGGAGCACAGACTGTGCAGAGCGCTTGTTCAGCCTCACTGATGCACTCAGATATGTTCCGTCCATTGAACCACCGAGGAGCCTGCAAAGGAGGCGAGCACGAGCGACGACACGCCGGTGTTGTAGGGACTGCCATTTGAGGGCCCTTAGACGGTCGTCGTAGGGTGGCAGGGGCTCCCGTGACGGCCCGGGTGAGGCGGGAGTGGAAGGTCCGGGTTGCGCGGCGCTGTACGCCCTGGAGCTTTGAGGAGAGGTTGGCTTGGTGCGGAGACCAAACGGAGCAGCAGTAATCCAGCCTTGGCAGAACCAGAGCCGTATAAAGCGCGCGAAAAGCTTCAGGACCGCAAGACCTAGAAACGCGTGTCACGAAACCCAAGGCACGGCGGGCTTTCGATATTGTGTTGGAGGTGTGCATTGAAAAATCCAGCGGTGGGGTGAGTGTTACTCTCAGGATTGGGAGAGACTGTACGACCTCGATAGAAGAGTCTCCAAGTGAGTATGTGGGGCAAGCGACGTTCCTGCTGTTACTCATGCGCTTAGCAGCATTCTTCTGTCTGCTTATACACAGATGGTTGGAGAAAGCCCAGTTGTCAACCAGTTGAAGGTGCCTCTGGAGGTCCGCGGAAAGGAAGGTGATGTTATTGGGGTCAAGATTGTGGTGTCATCGGCGTATTGCAAGAGGAGGCTTCCAGCAAAGCTTGGCATGTCATTCACATACAGCAGAAATAGTGTGGGCCGAAGGACAGAGCCCTGAGGCACCCCTGAGGAGACTGGGAAGTCCTGGGACGTATGTCCGTGAAACAGCACTCAGTACAAGCGGCCGGCCAAGAAACGACCCATCCAAAGCAGGAGACGTCCTCGGACACCTGCTCGTGCAATCTTCTGGAGAAGGATGGCGTGGTTTAGGGTGTCGAAGGCGCTTCGAAGGTCGAGCTGGATGACTTCGGTGGAGATGCGGCTATCGAAGTTGGAGCTTGTGTAGTGAGCCACGGTGGCCAGGGCTGTCTCGCAGCTGCGGTTTGGCCTGAGCCCGTGCTGGGAGGCCGATAGCACATTGTGGATTTCGAGGTAGTGAAGAAGGTGCTTGTTGACAGCCCATTCAAATGTGCGGCACAGGATGGACGTGATTGATATTGGTCTGTAACTTGAGAAGTCACTGAGGGGCTTCCCTTTGCCCCTGTGTATGGGCGTGACAAGAACCTTTTTCCAGGATGCTAGCACGAAGGCACAGTCCAGGAAAGACTGGAATAGTTTTAACAGAGAAAATGAGACGCGTGGATACTGCTCCTTGACAAAAGTAGGGGCGAGGTGGTCCGGTCCAGTACAGTGTGATGGCTTGATCAGTTGGACAGCGTCATCCAACTGATCAAGAGAGAGGCGTATGTCCTCAAGAGGGGCGGCAGGGGCAGGAACGGAAACTTCCAGGTCCCTAACAAGGGTGTTTGGGTCGAGTTCAGAGAAGGAAGAGCAGGAGTTGAAGACTGCGGAGAACTGAGACGCGAATCGCTCTGCAATGCCCATTGGTGAAATGATTGGACGGTTGTTGTCTAGAAGAAAGCACGGGTGTTGTCGGTTTGATTGCAACCGACTGACGTAGGCCCAAAATAGTTTACCGTTTTTCTTCGCCTTAAGGCCGACGTCGCGGGCGTAGTTATTATGAGCACAGTGTATTGCTCTCTTGAGGGAACGTTGTAGCTCCTTAGTCTTCTGGAGGGTGGAGGAGCACTGGAGTCGAGCGCCCTGCTTGAATAGGGCACGCTTTTGCCTGGCCATTTTGATTATAATGGGGGTGATCCAAGGGGACCTGTTTCTTTTTGATGGGTTTGACCGCAGAGGGATGCAGTCTTTCTGCATGGCATACGCGAAATCGCACCAAAGGTCGTAGCTCGCGGAACAGTCAATTCCTGTCGCCAAGAACCAAGGATCGAGTGGGCGAGCTGAGCTAGGTGGGTGTGATCTGTTTGGTGAAATTGGCATATTGCTTGTGCTTACCGGCCTTTGCGAGGGAGCGTGGTTGCGTAGGACACCTCTATTGCGTGGGGATCACATCCGGATAGACCAGGGTAGACATCACAGGACAGGTTTCGAGTGATATTTGACACAGAAACTAGGTTGATGAAAGATGAACCTTGCCCCTGAACTTCACGGGTGGCGGAACGGCATACTTGTTGGAGGCGGGCAGCAGTAGTGACATCAAGGAGGACGTCGTCGCACTTGTCACCTGGAGAAGGCTCTTCCTGGGTCCACCAGTCGACAAGTGAGTTGAAGTCACCAAGGAGAATGGTGTCCCTGAAGGGCTCTGCCTTCGCTGGAAAAAGTGGGTCGTCAATGAGGTTGTACGAGGACTCTCGTTGTTTGGGAGGGCAGTATACAAAACCCAGCAGAGTTGATCCACTCGGGAGGAAGACTTCCAAAAAGATAGCCTTCGAGGTCGGAAAATTCTAGGTCGGGTGTGCGGATGCACCGGATGCTCGATGGGACGGCGACTAAAACATTTGCACCACGGCCGCCATGATCCTTCCGGTAAACGGAGTGCGAAGAGAGGTTCATGATTTACGCATCATGCACTCCTGGGTCTAGCCACGTTTCAGTAAGCAGCACAATGGTGTCAGGCGAGAGAGAGGCGACCTGTAGAGCGAAGCTCGACGAGCTTGTTCTTGGCGCTCCGGCAGTTAGTGTACCAGAGGTGGATGCCCGAAATAAAGGAGCCTGGTCGTGGTGGAGGGGCGGGTGGGACTAACCATAACGTACCGGGAGGGCTTTGGCATCGCGAAAACTCAAGAAGCTAGTCATGGAACCGGGGCAGCTGACAAGCGCCGCAAAACCAGCCCTCAATTTGTTTTCTTTATTTGTTTTGTGATTTCATTTATCCGCAGAGGGGGCAGAGATAAAGGCATGATGCCTGACAGCGCCTCTGCCTCCTGCAGTTCATATAGCGGAAATAACATTTCAAACAAGTCACAGTAAGAATAAATAACAAGACAGCCATCGTCATAAAAACAAATAGAAACAATCATTTTAGAAATATCTGAAAACACATGAAATACAATGACGCAACTCAAACAACTACACAAGCGGCACAGCTTGAACAATGTGAGGCGATATGCTTTTCATAACCCAGAAGTAAAATAAAATTAAAATAAATATAAAAATAGACACCAGTTTTTACATATCTACTAAAAATTTATAAACAAGGATTTATAAAACAAAGTGGAAACAAGCTAAATAAAAACCACAAATCAGGCTACAAAGCCAAAAATGAGGACACAAAAGTTTTGTATACGTTACGTTTTATTGACAATAAATATAAATAGATATACATGCCTTAAATGAATGAAAATGCCATATAACTGCAAACCAGAGCTCCTCTGCAGTCTTTTGTGAACTTTGGAAAAGGGGAACTGGAATTACCATTAATACCGGGGGAAATTAATAATTTAGTACTCTTGTACGATAAACTTGGCCTGCCATAGTTTGTTCCTATGCTTGGGATTCTACGTTTCGGGTCTCGTAATGTGTGTGCACTAGAATGAAGTGTCTGTGTCAAATAGAGGTTGTTTTTGTAGATCCATTGAAATAATTTAAAGTGATATATCTGGTCCGCCTTCAATATATTATATCTAACAAAAAGTGGTTGAGTGCTCAAATTTCTGATATTACCTCCGTAATTTTCGCAAATACGAAGAATGTTTTTCTAAAGGATGATTAGTTTGTTGTAGTTAGATGCAGTGGTCGTACCCCAAACCAACATACCATAGCTGATCTTAGAATAATACCCGTGTCAGACGGCGTTTTCAAGATCCTTTTCTCTAAGCTCCTTTATAAAATCGGCGAACCAGCGCACGCCGTAGAGCACGTGCGCACTCCACAGAGCGAGCTGATTGGCCGATTTTTTAAAGGAGCTTCGTGAAAATGATCTTTAGAACGCCGTCTGACAGGGGTATGAAAGAGAGGATAATACAATGTCATTTTAAGCCAAGTGGGTATCAAATTTTGCATTTTATATATAATATCAATAACTCGAGACATGCTGTGCCTTCAGTCTATTTATATGAGCGGACCATGTGAGCTCTTCGCTAAACCAGACGCCCAAGAACTGTTGGTCTGCAACTTGTTCTATAATAGTGTTTTCAAATATAATGTTAATAGAGCTGTTGTCTCGCTTACTAACAGGTTTGACGATTATGTATTTTGTCTTACTTGTGTTTAGCTTCAATCTATTTACTCGTAACCACTTTAATAAATTAATGAGGTAGGCATTGCAAGTATTTTCTAGGTATTCTTTAGTCACACCAGTAAAAAAGACATTTGTGTCATCCGCATTCATTACTAACTCGGGTGAGCCTCGTTATGTCATTAATGTAAACTAGAAATAATAAAGTACCGAGAATGGAGCCTTGAGGAACGCCGTGCTGTATCCTCAAGTTACTAGATGCTATATTGTTAATAGAGACGTACTGCTGACGATTTTCTAGATAAGTTTCTATTAGTTTTTGCGCTATTCCTTTTATATTGTTTCTTTCAAGTTTTTTTAGTAAGATATATCATGTTGAACAGTACCAAAGGCTTTTTTAAAATCTAAAAACAAACCAAGCGTGAGCTGTTTGTTTTCAATGTTTTCTACAATTTGTCCTTAATGTCTAGGAGTGCTTGCTCGGTTGATTTATGTTTCTGAAAGCCATAATTGCTCTTTCGTTATTATGTCATACTTCAGAGAAAAAAAAAGAAGCTAGTTAATCTATCATTGATCACACGTTCATAAATTTTTGAGAATATTTGCAGAAGAGAAATTGGTCTGTAATTATGAATATCTGTTGCTCCACCTCCATTGTATACAGGAATAACTTTTGCTAATTTTAGTTCGTCAGGAAAGTCACCACTTACAAGCATCTTGTTTATAACGTCGGATAGTAATGGGCTCAGCAGAGCTGCTATATATTTAATCGGCAGTGCCTTTATTCCGTCATTCCCGGCGGCAACATTAAGTTTGTGATGCATACATCGAGAGAGGTGGCACTATTTAAGGTCACCCTAGTTGGCAGTGATATCACACTATTACAGGCATGCTCATTAAGCGAATCTCTGAATTCTTTTGCTTGTGAATTATCGGAAATGGTGTCTATATTTATATCTCCAAGAATCATGAGAGACGCTGAAGTTGATCCTAAAACACACAATATATTATCAAGCGCATTCATGAATTCAGCAATATTGCCCGAAGGCGGTCTGTATAAAGCAACAACTACTGTGTTCGATATTTTGATAACTAAGCTTTCAATGTTTTCATCAATCCTTGTGAATTCGTCAATTATTTGGTACCGTAGATTGTCCTTGATATAGATTGCTACGCCTCCACCCCTTTTTTATTGTCCCCCCTGACCAGACTTTCGCATTTATAACTCTGACACTTAGGTGGTGAGTCACTGCTCGTTAACCAGGTTTCAGTAAATATAATCGCATCAAAGTTTGCACTTACAGAATGTAAGGGAGCTTCAATTGCATCTACCTTATTTTTTAGTCTTCTCGTGTTCATATGAACAGCGGAAAACTGTAGTTTGCATTTTTTGTACATTTTATTGAAGGCCATGCAGTCATAATAATTACATTCGGGTTGCAAGTCTTCCATCAAAATGGTAATGATCTATAATTTGTGAGTATTAGTCGATTCAATTTGAATTTCTGTCAACGTCAGTCATGCTAGTAATTTTTAGTGCGTCAGCGTTCACATCTTTTCTCGCGAAGACTTTGCCGCTGGAGGACCATACAAACTTCCAGCCCACCTTTTTCTTCTGCGCAATTGCAGCGCCAAGCAGTTTCTTGTCCTTGCTGGTCAGATGCTCATCTACGTATACGGGACAGCTAGGGCCACCGTAATCAAGATCCCGAGTTGTCAGCCTTTGTTTTTTTGCCTTTTCCAGGATTTTATTTCTTTATGCGCGCCGTACGAAATGGACAATAACGTTTTTTTTTTTTTTTTCGTTTGGTTTGAAAGTAGGGACGCGGTGGCACAGGTCGATATCATGGTCAGAGATCGGAACATCCAGAATGCTCGAAATTCTTTGAACAACATTGTAAGGGTCACCCTCCGCTGGGACTTTTTTGATTTCGAGGTTATTAGACCATTGATACTGCTCGAGTTCTTCTACTTCAGTTTTTAGTTCAGTTCAAATGTGAACTAAAACCGTGTTCACTCCAAACTGCCTCGCACATGCCTTCAGGTTGTGAGAAATCTCATGAAAATATGGGATTGCAGCAAAGCGGTTCCTTGATTTCGTATCCCTGAATCGGTAGAAAGGCAGTGGAGAAGGTTGATTAGTGTAGAACATGATGACAGTTTTATCCAACGGCAATTAGAATTGTTTATCAAAGTGGGAGAGGTGATAATGCTTTGCGGGCTTGTCGCCATCCGATAGGCCTCAATTATTTCTCTCCCGACTCGCTCGCAGTGGCCTCCCATGGCTGTTGTGCCTGCGAAATTAGGAGCGCAGCCAGGACATTTTCTCAGGTGCATGACGATCGGGTGCTGGGAATCCGAAGCAGCTTTTTCGGTGTCCATTTGATGTTCTCGGAGTCGGTTGTTGAGGCATCGCCCCGTTTGCCCGATGTACCTGGCCCCGCAGGACAGGGGGATCGCGTGCACCTTCTCCGTCATGCAGGCGGTGAACTTGCTTGCGTGTTTTTTGGTGCAGCTGGGTTGTGGGGGTCCCTCTCTGTTGACGGCCCTACACATGTCGCTGAGCCTCGATTTGCACGTGAACACCACTTTTGTGTCGTATTTTGAGGCGAGAGTTTTTAGGCGGTGAGATGTTGTGTGAATGTAGGGAATGAAGGCTGGTCTTCTGGTGACGGGTGAAGTCTCGGCGGTTGGCCTGGCCCGGGGGTTTATAGCCAATTTTTGCGAGGTAGCCAAAATCAAATCGGCAGAGTAGCCTGCTCTTTGAAGCCGTGCGCACTGTTGGCTTAGGCTGGCCTCCCGTTGGTGGGCGCAGGACTTTGTGCACGCTGCGGAACGATACATGACTATGCCGGATTTTACGTTTCTTCAGTTTGCGCTTGAGAATGTAAGCACCGGCTTGCTTGTACGCTGTTAGACAGACCAGCGCACTTTTTTTTTTGGAAGGTTGGAGGCGAACCTCCGGGAACTGCAGTTCGCCTTCCGTGGGGTCTTCCCTCTTGAATGTTATGTGCCCTGGCGAAGCCCTTAATGCTGAATGCTTCGCCTAAAAGTAATACATGCTGAACGCTTTCTGAAAGTAATACATAATTGTAATGAACTAATTTTTGTGCTACTAATCGCAATTCTAATTTAACGTATACCTTTGGAGCAAAGTAGTTGTAATCGTACAATTAAATTACATTTTCGAAGTCATTTACCAGGTATGGCGTGCGCTTATGAACGCACATGCAGGTGTGCGTACATGTCTCCGTGCGAGCATGCGTGCGTGCGTGTGGATCTTCGTACATATTTGTGTGTGTATTTTCTCATTAACTATAAAGGTCACCCTCTTTTATTTTTATTTTTGCTGGGGTATGTTTCTGCTACGTAAAGACATTTGCCGATAGGTTTCAACCATGCGCGCAACTAGTGGCCTTCGAGAACACAAATCTGATCAAATAAATATAATCATTCGGATTCATCCGAGCGCGACTGTGAACCATTCGAAATTCTTCGAGAGCCAGACAAAAGCTTTTAATTAAATCAAGGTGCCTGCACAAACAGTACGGGCACACGAAAATCAATCATGTTTCAGTGCACGACTTTCCTCTTGAGTTTTCCGGGCCTGTGAGCCCTGATCGACAGACCTCTGACTGGATGCTGTGTGTGATGGACCACTTCCTCACCCTGCACGTTTTTCTGGTAGTTACGATGCTGATGCTGGCCTCTTCCAGATCTACTGACTACCAACCAAACGGGTCACGTTCAATTTTGCGGTAATGTTTGATTACGATTCTTTAAGTCACTATTTCGGCAGTGCTCCAAACTTAGTGAACGTTGTGCTATTTCTTGATTCTGACCTACCTCGATATAATAACTTACAATTCCTGTTTTGATTGCACCCACTAAAAATGAGGAAAAGATGCCGCGAGAATAAAATAGGGAATTCGTCCGGCAGCATTTTCGATATATTTAAGGTCGGCACTACGGCAGAACAACGTTCGACAAGACAAGCAGTGTGCTTCTTCGTCGCGTGCTGTTTAAACTCATGCCCTTTCTTCGCCGTGCTATCGTCCGTGACGTCGTGCGGTTTTGACCGTGTTGTTTTGTCGTGTGCAGTTCTGTCGCGTTTTGCGGCTATAGAACATAGTTTGGGACCAGACATTTCGCATTTAAACTCGTACACTCAAAACTTTTGTCCGATCGTGTTTTAATTGCAGACACGACAAAGGAAATGAAAACTAACATTTTCCGGTGTGCAAAGACAATGGTGTCGACTCACGTAAGCGCACACTTTTTGAGTTCCACCCCGATGCCCGCCAAAGTACCGTACTGCTGTGATTTCATCAGTGCAGGAACTCTACGGTGGACACTCGGCGAGAGAGTCGGCGAGGTCGCCGACCGCCACGCTTGATCTCGCTGGCCAATCGTGGCGCGGCGCTGGCCACTCACGGTAGTCGGCGATCTCACCGATTTTCTTCCCGATTGTCCAACTTAAAGCCCCAGAAGTTATCGTGAAAGTATTTTTGTTTTTCATTAATCACCGATACGATTTGATGGGAGCTAGCGTTACTTTTGTCAGTAAGCCAACGGGTACGTTGCACACAACTCGCAAAATAACACCTTGCGAACATGGTTGCAAACACCAACCAACATTCTGTTTTCTCTCATGTATCGATCGGGTTTCTTTATGGGTTTTTTATTTTTCACTTCATGAATACAACAGTTTTCAAGAAACCCTGTAATGATTTTTGGACGGGCTAGAAAATTGCGATGGAACTGACCTCATAGAACGTAGAAATTAACTTTGATAACATTTTTTTCCTTGATACATTTAGAATTGATCGGAAAATTAAAAAGAAAATAATGAAAACACGAGAGATAAATAAAAGTCCTCTGTGATCCATTTTGTAGACCAATGGTAGGAGTGAAGCACCTGGCCGAAGTTAGGTTCATGGCCACCTCTAAGCCGCTTACCGTGGAACGGTAAGTGGCTTAGAGGCGGTCATGGAACTTAACGTGAAATCGAATCAGGCAAGCCAGAACTAGAAAACTCATAAACATCGACAGTCACGGTACACGGGCTAAGCTCCTCAACTGCCCTCTCGATTATAGACCGTTTTATCGTGGGTAGCGCCATTTTGAGAGCGAGAGAGAAAAGGGGAAAGGGCTACCGGCGCTTTCTCCCTTTCTGGTTGTGTAGAAAGAGTGAAAGTCCCGGATGAGAGGCTTGGCCGGTGTTGGGTGTCTGCTGTGCCCCAACTTCGTTCGCGCTTTCTTTTCTGTTTTAAACTCGCAAACTTAATTAGCGCCACGGTCTTTGATGGCAACAGTCCCCCGGTCATCGGGACACTATTGCTCGGTCATAGGGTGCACGAATAACGACAGAAAGCGTCGAATACTGCCCGAGGACCTATGCAGCTTGCATGGAATCTGGCAAGGCGAGTGCGGCTGCAATGTTTTAAGCTCCACCGCTTTCCGCATGACTGGAAATGATGAACCATTCATCGATTTTTGCTTGCAATGGGCCTATTGCAACGTAGCAATTTTTAGTAATCCACAAGCGATACACAAAACGGGAACCTCAATTAACTTTTGTAAACACCCGGAGCTGCTACAGATCGTTTTGCTGCGCTGCTTTTATCTTGCGTGTCCGTGTTCTTATATTTCCTTGTGGATGAATGACGAAGACGTTCTAGATGTACTTATATCGAACCGCAGAAAGCCTCAAAGCAGCCACGAATTATTTTACTATCTGATGCAATATTTTCAGTACTAACCTCCAATTTCTAGCGCTGACACGTTCGGCGCCGCTGTTTCCTCCGTCGCCGCACTGGCGGATGCCATGACTCGAACAAAGAAACGTGCACACTGGGCTCGAAAACGCAGATCGCAACACACGAGACGTACCCTGCAGCGATTATTCAGCGCTTCAAAGCGCCCAATCAACGGAAACAACCCAAACAACCCACCAGCGGCATCCAAGGAGCGCTTTTGCCGGCTCTCTGGTATCGCGCAGGAGATCGCGATTCAGGAAAACCGATAGAACTACCTTTTCAACAATTTCTAGCCTCACCCGGCGGCGGAAATGAGCGTTTAAACTAAGTGTTGTAGATGATAAAATCGAATCAGTCCCCACTGCAAATTATCAAAATTGAGTCATTGTCAACACTTCAAAATACCAGTATTAAGATAAATTCAGTTACAAAATTGTACAAGCTGAAGCAGCAATTATCAGGAGAAAACTTGCACGCACCTTGCGAGCGTACCCCATGTTCATCGGCGGTACAGCGTTCGGTGCGCGCTCCGTTCACAAAATGTTCCGAGCACAGTCGAGAGGATGGCGTTGGGGAAACGTCTTTTCGGTTTACGGACGCAATCCACAGCCGCCGAGACCGGGGTCACGTGGAAAGCGATGGAGCTTAAAGACATTGCAGCCGCTCTCGCCTTGCCGGATTCCTAGCAAGCTACATAGGTCCTCGGGCAGTATTCGACGCTTTCTGTCGTTATTCGTGCACCCTATGACCGAGCAATGGTGTCCCGATGACCGGGGGACTCTCACCATCGAAGCCCGTAGCTCTAATTAAGTTTGAGAGTTTAAAACAGAAAAGAAAGCGCGAACGAAGTTGGGGCACAGCAGACACCCAACACCGGCCAAGCCTCTCATCCGGGACTTTCACTCTTTCTACACAACCAGAAAGAGGGAAAGCGCCGGTAGCCCTTTCCCATTTTCTCTCTCGCCCTCTTTCAGTAAAACGGTCTATACGCTTCCCCTTCTGCCCTTCCCATTGTTTATCTTGATCCTGGTCGACGCGCGAATTTTTCGTGCCCGAAAAGTAAAAGAAACTTGGAGGACGCTTAAAGAGACACCGACAGGGTATTCATGCTCGCCGAGGTTTTTAGTTGTACGTGATATATGAGAGCCCAACTACCCAGAACAGAATTTGAGGCTCGAAATTCGGTTTCTTTCCGTCCGAAAACCGCGGATCGAGAACTGGCCGGTTTGAGTCGCGCTCACTCTCTTTTCCGTGGTCACGGGCCGTTTTCTAAGGTATCGAAGCGACCACCAAATTTAATCAAAGTCGTGGGTCATTGAAGGCACACAGTGAGAATTAAAAAAAAAAAAAAAATGAAACCCATTTTTTGTGGCTTCCAAAAAGCTGCAAATACGTTGATTGAAAAAAAAAAAATGGTAGCACAGACAACCGGCAGCCTTCTGTGCGTTCACTGCATAATTCTCAACATGTCGTCGTTTCGCGTATCGTGGGACTAGCGGATGGCAGCGGACGACGGGCGTTGGACCTCTACTTCAGAAGTGTCGTTCACGGTACCGGCGAATTCTGTCTTCCTTCGAAAGAGAAATTTTGGACCGATCAAGAGAACTGATATTTATCCCGTACGACACGCTCGACCAGCAAGCCGATTGCACGAAGACGCCGCCGAGCCGTCCGTCGTCCCTTCTCGTTGCTGAACTGAAGACATCGCTCGCTCAAACGTCAAGCACGAAGTGCTTATATCGAGTTGGGTACGAACGCGTACGGTTTCTTTACGAGGTGCAAATTTGGCCTCTGCGTGGTGCTGCCCGACTTCAAGCCGGGAGTGCATGTAATGAAGGGAAATCAGCAGCACACTACAGACATACAGTCTACCGGCTCCATTAGTACGCACGGAACAGTTCCTTCGGTAGCTCAGTGGAAAGACATCCGATTTACTCGCAGCGAGCACGGGTTCGATCCCTGCTGTGGATGTGCCTTTTTTTTTGTCAAGCATTTTGCGATGTTTACAGTTCTTTTTTTTTAACAATTATCACTAAAAAAAAAATTTTGTGGACAATACGTCGCTGAACTAAATGGTATGGGATTTCATTTTTGACACCTGCGAACTCAATGTAGTCACTTTCCACAAAATGCAAGGAGCATATGAATCGGGTAGCGTCCGCTTTTCGAGCTTCGCGTGACTGTTCTACAGGAATTGCAGCCAGCCATTGACCCCGACCCGTTGATCTTTCGGAAACTTGTGCACTCTGCCGCACAATGCCACCTTCAGATGCAGGACATGTGAGGCAACTCTTCACGCAACATCTTGGGAGTATTCTTTTCGGAGCCGATCACGGGAATTCACCACACTACGGCACTCGGGCACTCACTATTAATTGCCAACACTTAAATGTACTAAACAACTCATCTTGCAGAACAGCGAGCGGGACAAACATAAATGCAAAGGAATCGCACGGCGAGCGAACGCATTTCGTCTGCTACACGCGGAGAAAAAAACAAAAAAAGAAACCGCACGGTTGGGTGTAGCCACGTGACTTCCGCCAGTCTCACTATCCTCTCCACTTCCCCGTGTGGTGCGGGAGTTTCGGTTTCGTTTTCGAGCAGTTGCGTTTTTTGGCTTTATTTATAAAATATGTGACTCTGTAGCAAAATATCAATTGGGTAGTATTCCGACACCATAATAAATCGCCTGACAAAAAAGGAAAAAAAATTTTGGGGGGTGTCAGTGTCCCTTTAAGCTTCGCCTTTAAAGGTGCACTAAAGACGTTTCTGAGTTCGTCTATTCTTGCTGATAAGTCATTCTACGGGATCTTAACATCCCAGAAATAAGAAAGAATTATGCTTGTGCGACGTCTATTTCTCTACTAAAAATGTTAACGAAGTTCGTGCCACGCCCCTTTCTAAGCGGAAAAATCAAGAGGACAGAATTCAGCGGAGGCGCCAGTGGCGTAGAAAAATGATTTTTTTTTTTTTACTTTTTATTAAGAACTTTTTTACTTCTTGTTGACTCTAATTACTGTCTTTTGTGTTTGACTTTGTGTTGGCATGGCCAACAGACAGTTTGTTGACTTTGTGTTGAAATTTTTCTGATGATTGTATTCAGCCTGAGTAAAAAAAAAAGCTGTTGACTTTCTTATAACTTTATGTTGATTTTTTTTTTCTGCTGGCTTCCCGTCAGACTTGTGCCTATCTCGAATACTCTACTCAAGAAACTGTAGTTTAAATAATTTTTGAAGTATCTTGGTATCTTGTAAATACTTTTGATCGAAAGTATTTGATACTCTATTTTAATTACAATTCCGAGCATCTTGTACTCATTATCTTAAATACATTTTTGACATTCCGCCATTTTCCGAGTTTTTCGGTATGAAGTGGCGTGGGCGTGGCACGAGCAAACGTGAACATTCATTCGAGCAAACCAAATCCTGTTGCTAGCTCCGATTTGCTACGGTGACGTTGATAGAGCTCGCGAAAACATCGCTTTTTTTTGCCGATTGTGACTCATATTTCAGCCCAAAGTTCGTACAATAAAGATTTTCCCCTCGCCTACCCAAAGGCGCCGTTTGTTTCCATAGAGTTTCCCCCCAAACAATTTTCGAACAAAAGATGTGGTTTTACGGAACTAAAGATGCCACCCTGAGCGCAACGCTGACCGGGAAATAACCTACGAAAACAATGTCAGACTTGAGTGTCAAGAAAATAACAAATAGAAGAAAATCGGAAGTGGAAGCACACACACACACACAAAAAACAACACAAAGAACGACATTTTTGTTTTGCTTTTTGTATAATTGATTTTGCTAAGGAATACGTCGAGGTTTTCTTTTGTTTATTTTCTTTTTGTCGTCAGTCCGTCGCTTAAGGCCCTGTCACACTGATGCAACACGACAGCAACAGCAACACAACACGTTGTCCAACAGTTGGGCAATTTGTTGCCTCGCTCCCCATGTTGTCCGACAAACCTGTCACATCGGGGCAACAGCACGACAACATGGACGACAACTAAAATGTTGCCTCGGTATGACAGCTTTCGGCAACAAAAACAGCAGCAACTTGTGTTGGACAACGTGTGTTGCCCTGATCGCTGGCTGAGCGAATTTCGGGCCGGCAACACGACAACATAGATAGCTTCGATGGTAGAGCTAGTCCCCTATCAATAACGTCTTATTCAAATAAAGGCTTGGAAAACGTTATTTAACAATAATTAGGGCTGGCGTGCAGCCAAAATATTTTCGATTAATGTTTTTGCTGCGTAGTTACGGAAAGCGATTTTCGAAATGGTCACAGCTACGGTCGTGAATGTTCAGACTGCTTTTGAAATTAGAACTGTCGAGAGACCAGCTCACATTACTGATAGTAAAATAAAATGGCATGCCTACTCACCCGCTGATGAAGTATAATAAAAATAACCCAGAAAACCAAAGATTAAAAATTCGAAGCATTAAAACGGCCATTTTGTTCATGATTGTTGATGCTTTAAACTTGGAAACAGCCGCTACCAGACACCTGATATGTTTTCAAAATACCCAGGACGCTTTGGGGGAATGAAGCGATCACATTGCAGGCGGTAGGCGAGTAGACAGCGTTGAAAAATATTTATTCCACCGATTGTTATCAAGGCCGATCGTGTCGGTGTCGCAGTTTTGAAACACTGTCAGTTCAGCTCAACACCACGCTACAAAAGACGTTTTGGGGTACTGCCGGTGCTAACTCAATTTTACAGTAGACATAGAAATTGCATGAAAGAACCGGAGAGAAACACTTCATACGGTGGCGTAAATCCCGAAAATGTATCAGCGATGTCACTTTCCCCGGTTAGGGCTATCTGCTTTGTCAGCGAATGAAGAACATTTCGATAAAATAAAGAGCGGAAAATGCTTCCCGTGTCAAGTTTTCTAATCACAGTCACTGGTTGATGTCGTACCGTGGTAATTCCTGGCCCTTCGAACGCACTAGCACTTTGTAGAGACACATATCAGCGATTCCGCGCCGCACACGAACGAAGGTAAACAATCAAGATGGCGGAGTGTTCCCCGTGTTGTCCTCGCCGTCAGCCCGGTGTGACAGGGTTGTCGGACAACAAATCGGGCAACACGGTTGCCGGGCGGTAGCAACATGTTGCCCCACTGTGCCGCGATGCGACAGGGTCGACGGCAACACGACTTTCCCGTGTTGCCGGATAGAGTTGTCCAACTGTTGCCTTAGTGTGACAGGGCCTTTATTGCTCTCGCGAACACTGTCTGTAAGCGAACATTGATAAGCAGAGGACAGGACAGGAAACGAACTAAAAGCTGGATGACCTTTTAAAATCCCAGCAAAGCACCCCCCAACGCTGAGTGCCTTTCTGAACGCAACCTACTTGAAGAATGTGCGCCCACTGCGGTGGCTATTATGTGGGTTCTCTTTGTTATCCATTCACTCTTATCCGTATTGCAAGTTCGTTTATAGTGAACTCCTCATATAGGAAATATGGATTGTAGCTAAACGACGCGTCTAAGGTGCGCCGCAGGACGTGATATTCAGCGATGTCACTATTTGGCGAGGCGCTCTGACACATTTGTCACCCCACACCTCGGTGTTTACCCAACACAAGGCCTGCGCACATGCCCACAGGCCTTGTGGGCATGTTCATGTCATATTTTTAGTAGAGCGCGGGGCACAGCGTAATGGGAAAATACCAACAATTAGTGAAGTGACGTTAGGTGCCGGATCTCTCCCGAAAGCAGTCGTCGGAGGATGCGAGCTTGACCAATACCACCTAGAACACAAGGCCTGCGCGTTTCCTCCTCTAAACGTCATCATTAGTAGATCCCCTCAGCGCCCCCTAGGTAGCCCGGATGAGCACCGTCGTCTGCTACATCGTCTGCTCCATCACCTGCTTCAGTGGTCGTGCTCAGAACGAGCTCACATTGCTAAGTCCGGCAATCTTGATGGTGTCGCATGCTCGTTGCAAATGAACTGTGGCAGCTCGTTAACAGCTCGCGCTAAGCAGTCGCGCACGCAGCTGTGGCCGCCAGTAAATGCGGCGTAGTTCCTCCGAAAACCCATGGGAGCGGCGGCGAACGCCTCTAGAGGACTCGGAGTCTACGGAAGCAGACGTTTTTCGAGCCCCGTTTTGTCACCCCAACAGCTGAAACAATTCATTACGGTCAGTCCGCTTGCGAAGCGGAATCCACTGATCCTAACAGCGTTGTTATTTAATCAAATAACAACGCGCGCATAAACAAAGATAGAGCAGTCTATTTAACAGTCTCAAACGCCACTCAGAGGACCGCACGAATTTGGAGCGCATCTGGGAAGCGGAAGAAAGGCGTTTAGCTGCTCGAACTACCTCGTAAGACGTTACGTTGATCCGTTACAGACTGCGTTGTCCCAGTTTCTTACCTAAATAGATGATCATTAAAACGTGCGCAAACAACATTTTAAGATTACCTAAGCAAGCGCACCAGCCGCTTCAGCATAACAAAAACAAAAAGTAACGAGAAAATGACCGTGCAAACATTTTCCCAACTTTGCTGGAAAGATGGGGTCCCCTTCTCAGGCGAAAACAAAAAGAAATGGGGAACAAACAGCGAACAACGGTGAATAAAACAAAAAGTTAGCAGACGATAGAAAAATACAAATCACCGAGCAAAAAGCTCCTTCAACGAAAACGATCATTGCAACGCTTATGGGAAAAAAAGAAAAAAAGAAAAAGATCGAAAGCAGCAGCATAAAAAATGGAGCTTCACTTTTTTTTTTGCAGTTGTTTGTTTTAGTTTAATTTGAATGCTGCAGCAACTTAATTACCCACGTTTGTTCGGTCTTCGGGAAGCGGAAGAAGGATTTTCTAACACATCGCAAAAACTTGTTTTTGCAGTGGTAGGCAGCACATGACATGCCTGCCATCTCCAAGTTTACGCTGGTGTATGCCCGAAGGCGGCCGGTTGATCAACAAACGATGATTCATAGCAGACGTTCCAGCGTAGACAAATAAAATTCGAATATAAATGTATAACGAGCATGCACCTTTTTAATATATTTAATAAATACCAAAAAGCACATATGAAGATTTCAGATTAGAAACTCAATCGAAAAGGAAAATAGGAGGTTATCGCGGACGACAGTAGAAGAAAACAACAAAGTTGCAGACGGCCCTCAAAATGTCCGGGCACAGCGTAGCAGACGGACTGGCGGTAGTAAGCGCCGAAGTGAAAGAAGACAGCAAAAACTTATCCAAACAAGGCAAAACAAAATGCGCGATGGTTCGAACGTCAAGTAAACAAAACAAAAACACGCACAAAAAAAAAAAACATAAACGCAGGTGGAAGAAAGAACGCGACGTCGTAGCTCCTCAAAAATAAAAAAAGAAAGTAGACTTTGAAAAATGAAAAGAGTTGCTGACGGCGGTCCAAAGGGTGCCGACTTTTATCGTAGAAGGCGACGAAGACGTTCGTCGTTAGTCGTCCGGGCGCTAACAATAGGAATTTGTGTTCCGTATATAACGTGACCAAAATCACTTTTTTTTTGCACTACGACGCTTTCCTCATTTTTTTCTTTTCTTTTGGACGCGCAAGAAGTCTGTTTTTCTTGTAACTCCGCTTTTACTAATATCAGTAATAGCGTCAGATTTGCATGTGCACAATCCACTTCTTCCAGAGCTACTGACTTCTCAATAACGTGCGTGGTTCGAAATTGCCTTTTGCTTCTTCATCCTATTCGCCTATTCGACAAAACGGTTATCAGCAAGACATTCATGAGAAATGGGAACTGCAACAACGAAACAAACTGATTGATAAGAACAGTTGAAACGTAGCTCCGTTCTAAAATTTTTGTACATTGCCCTTTTTTCAAAAGACAATGCGAAGGTACGTACATTCGTGTTTTGTCTCGCTTACATAAGTTGTGACACAGTGTTTTCTTCAGGAGAGCCCCGAAATTGCAACCTGAAAGCTCTAACATCTTTCCCACGCGAAGAAAATGCCCTTCACTTATGAGGCGGCCCCTTTCTTTTAACATTCAAAGCAGCGAATACCCGTGAAAAGTTTTTTCTTTGGTCATCTCGCACGGAAATAGGGAAAACCAATGCTTTGCAGAGAATACGTCTGCTAGCGGAGGCGCCGAGCTCGCCAGGGGCGCTGGGATCACTTTTCGCCCGCGCTCCGCGGGGAGAACCTACTCTCGTCAAGCTTCGGGGTGTTTGCCGCTTGGGGCGGGTCGGGGATCTACTAACGAAACGTCATGCGCAGGCCTTGTGTTCTAGGTGGTATTGGCTTGACCCACTTGCTTTTTTGTGCTGAGCTGGGCACCATGCATGCTGCATTGTTCATGCAGGCCGGGGTGGTAACAAACGAGCCCCTCCTCCCCCTCACCGGAGAACACGAACTCCACCAGAACGCTGACGCCACATTCGGTTAAGTTAACCGAGCGTTGAGTCATTGTATTTGTTGTCCCCATCCATGTAGTTCTAAAGTTAACCGCTTGGGGCGCCACGATGTGAACTTCTCCCCAATAGCTAAAGCGACCTTTTTCTTGTTGTCCCAGAAATGTTTTGTAACATCTATCAGTGTTTAACCGATAGATGTCATTAACCGAGCGAGGGCGTGGCCGAATGGTTACCGCGTTTGGTTTTCGCGCGGAGGCTCCGGGTTCGATACCAGAGAGCGGACTCCCCTTTTATTTAATATTTCAACTTGACATTCTCGTAAGTTCGAGAACCTTGCCTTCTGATCGAGTTACGAATGTTCTACGAGCCGACCTTTCTACGGCGAATGTTCCAGAAACCCACGCGGGTGCAAAAGGGGCTCCGAGTGGCGGTCCGGAGTCAGTCTCGCCTCAGCGTTCGATCCTGCTGTTTCGCTGACGTCGACGCCTGCGACGCTAGCCTTTCTCTATTTTGTTTTGGGCACAAGTTCGCCTCATTAAACGTTGATTTTCTTCAGTTATTCGCCGCCTCATCATTTGTCATTCGTGGCAATTCTTGCTCCTTATAGTTGGACTGCAAAAAATAGCCCTACGATAGTTTTTTTTTCTTTTTCCGTTTTGTGTTGTTGTGTGCTAATAGACCATTCCGGTAACCCAGATTTGCGGAGCTGTATAATTGTCGTTGTCACTGACGTCGATACAAATTACACAATGCGGAAGTATCTTCAAAAGTAGTTGAATTACATTTCTAAGTATTTTACTCAAGATACTTTACAGTGAAAGTAACTTGAATAGTATTTTAAATACTTTATGAAGCAGGTATTTAGTAACTTAACTTAAATACTTTTATCGAGTATTTTGTCCAACACTGCAGTTCCTGTTGACAGTGTCATCAGCATGACTGCAGACGTTCTGTTTACTTCGTGTTGAAAATGTTCAGTTGACCCTCTGTAGCCAGTGCCAATAGAAAAGCTATAGACCTTCTGTTGACATTTTATTGAACATTGTTCACCTCGTGTAGATGTCAAAAGTCACTAAGTTCCTTAATACCCTCTGACAAGGTGAGGACTGTAGGGAGCAGCTTCAGTTGTCCCACCTCCAGCACGAGCCTACTACCCTTGGCAACGCTTCGGCGTTCGTACACCTTGAGCGTGTGCGTGCAGTCAAAGCACGAAGGAAGGCATAGGCGCGTGCTGGATGCCAGGCGTTCGGAAGACACGCCCTGCCGTTCTCACTTTCTAATTGACTATAGTGACTTTAATGACCATATTAAAGAGTGAACTAGTAAAGAAAGCAAAATAACTATTTTAAGGTGGAGAAACTGCCTTAACTCGTACTTCCTAAGTGGTGATATGCAGAGAAGCGATAACATTTCTTCTAGGAGCCGTTTTTGTGGACATTGTTTTAGCGACTGCGCCGAATTATTATTAATTGTACCAATGCTTTGTAGTAAGAGATATCGTCCCTGAATTTCGAAACACTGTTTCCCCTTTGACAAACTCCCGAGGAGAACATCGAATACCCAGAATCTTAATAAGTGCTGAGGGGGTCACCGGCCAAATAATTACCTTCATTATGTAGGCTATTTAAGGCTCTGGAGCAGTCAATGGGACTCTGATTCACGTGTTAAATGCTTCATGGTATGTGTGTTTGTTTCTAATGTGTAGTTGTGGGATGTATGTACTAGTGCCTTCAAATGCCACAGAGATACAATTTACTAATAAAATCCCCCCCCCAAGAAAAAAAAAGTTTGTGTTTTTACGTTATTTTGCTGCAGCCAATTTAGAGCAGAGTGGAAAACCATAGTAAGCGCCGAAAACGTTGTTCAATGAATAGTTAAGCTGTAAAGAATGTTTTTTTTTTACACGGCTGTAGTTTATTAATTGAAAAGCTGTAGATTTTCAATTGAAAAGCTGCAGAAAAAGCATCTTGGAGGTGACAGAAAGTCTGTCGACTTCTTTATTACAAAGTGGGCCAATATTTGAAAGAAAATTAACAGAAAAGCTAGAGAAAGTTAGATGAAAAGCTATTGACATTTTATATCCTCTGATGACTTTTCTCAACTGTCTTTCAACAGAAAAGCATCACAGATTTTTCTAAAAGGTGACGACGGGCGCGCGTTAGCAAATCGCAAGCCGCCTTTCCGAGAGATGCGGCTTGCGATTGGCTAACGCGCGCCCGTCGTCACCCTTTAAAAAATCTGTGATGCTTTTCTGCTGAAAGACTGTTGAAAAAAGTCATCAGAGGATATAAAATTTCAATAGCTTTTCATCTAACTTTCTCTAGCTTTTTTTAACTTTCTTTTAAATATTGACCCACTTTGTAATAAAAAGTCGACAGACTTTTTTATTACAAAGTGACGACGTACGCGCGTCAGCCAATCGCAAGCCGCCTCTCTCCGAAAGGTGGCTTGCGATTGGCTGACGCGCGCCCGTCGTCACGCCGCCGGCGCCTCCGCTGAAGTCTGTGCCCCAGATTTTTCAGCTGGGAAAGGGGCGTGGTACGAACTTCGAAAACATATTTAGTAAGGAAATAGACGTCGCACGAGCATAAGTTTTTGATTTCTGGGATGCTAAGATCCAGTAGAATGAGTTATCAGCAAGAAAAGACGATCTCAAAAATGTCTTTAGTGCACCTTTAAGACTGGAGTGCGATGGCCTTATTGGGCACCGTTCGCATCGCCTTCTCATTCGCTTCTCATGCTCTTCCTGCCAGTGAGCAGGATGTGCGCTGGACATGGCCTATACTCCGTTTCACGATAACTTGGTGAACTGTGGAGGCTAGGGCACCGCGAGCCTATAAGAGCGTTGGAGCGGGGCACGTGACCCGACGTTGCGGGAGCATTTGCGTCACCTCGCCAAATGTGAGGCGCCAGGCCCGGAGGAACCGGCTGTCGTCTGCTAGACGATAGCCGTCTGCTCCGAAACCAACCTACTTCGGGTGAACGTCCATCGCAGCAACATATCCGTCCGCTAGAATAGCCAGCACTTCGGGAACAGTTCACGAGACAACCACACGCTGAATCTAGCCTTGAATATGTGATGGGCGCTAATGGCAGGGCACTGTGCGACGTTTTGAGCGGAAACTGCCGACTACGTGGCTGCGATCGCCGGCGATCGCCAACGGCAACAGCGCTACAAAAAAGAAAAAAAAAATTGAGCGTATTTTGATGTAGCGTTACTTTTTTGGTTCAAATATGATTGAAACTCATAAATTTGTGATTATTTATTCTTCATTCTCCATATTTTCTCGTTATAGTTTCAATCGCGCGAGTTTAATTGCCGTTAAAAGAAAAAAAGAAGTCTAGAACTACTTTTTGTCGCGGAGGGTGTATCGGCATTAAGGCGGGCAACACTGTTGGTCCGAGCCGAGGTGCACAGGTGCACGGGGCTTCGTCCCACCCTCTTGGGGGGGATGACTACGGATTTGGAGGGGGCACTGGGTTTTCCGGACTTAGATGGACGGATGGATAGGGAAAGAATTGCGGTAACTAAGAGGAGATTTGAAGATTGGTGGAGGAGATCTAGGGAAGGATAAAGAAAAAATACAGATAAAAATAAGCAATAAATTCACTTGAAAAGAGAGGGGGGCGGGGGTTCTGTTATAACAAAATTCATACAAATTAAAAAAAAAAATAAGGGATGACGAAATGTTAGGCTAGGTGGCGCAAGCTGCCGCTCGATACAGAGGGTATAGACCGGCACGCGGCCCTGACGTCACGCAGCTGCGGTGGCGGTGTCGACGGCACTGCGCAGGCGCAGACGCTTCACGCGCATTCGGTTTCTGCGCACGCGCAGTGCCCACACCATGTTGTGGGCAAAGAGGGCTTGTTTGTAAACAGCGTGTCGGTCTATAGACCTTTCCAGCGGCAGTCTCGAACGAAGCGCCCGGGCGGAAAATGCTGAGTCACTGAGCTGTTAACGCATGCGCAGCATCCGATATACCGCACAGCAGACCAACAGCGCATGCTCACAAGGCGTTCTACAGCCCAGCAGACAAAGATGGCAGCGCGCAGAAGGCAATTTTTGCAAAGGTGTATAGCCATTACCATCCATCCATCTATCCGGTGTGGGCTCGCGGGAATTAAAGAAAGAGATCAGTCTCGTTCCAGCTGCCACGTCTACCCCCTGATTCCTAAACATGGTGTCAGAAGTGGGATGGAACGTTCGGCCCTGCTAAGCCCATATTTCCTACTCTGCCTTCAGGTGAACATTCATTCGCCCCTGCTAGCTTCCTGCAGAATGGAAAGCCTACTACCGCCGCCAGAACGCCTCGAGCTGTCCGAGAATGCCGCCGAAAACTGGAAGAAATTTCGGCAACGCATCGAGCTGTATTTCAAGGCCACGCCTACCGCAAAGCCACGAGCCAAGGCGCAGAAGGCAGCACTGTTTCTACACGTGGCGGGTCAAGAAGCTATTGACGTTTTCAACACGTTCGGCCTGTCGGCAGAAGAGCAGGAAGACTACAACGCCATCGTGCTGAAGCTCGAAGACTACTGCACCCCAAGGCGGAACGAAACGTTCGAACGCTATGTGTTCCGCTCGCGGAAACAGCAAGAGGACGAACCTTTCAAGCAATTTCTGCGAGACGTACAGCTGAAGGCGCAAACCTGCAATTTTGGTGAGCTCAAAGATTTCTTGATGCGAGATCAGCTGGTGTGCGGTACAGCAGATACGAAATTGAGAACGAGGCTCCTGCGGGAGAAAGACCTCACGCTTGACAAAGCGATTGAATTCTGCAAAGCGGCAGAGTTGGCAGCACTCCAAAACCGAACAAGGGAGAAGAAGGACGTGAAGGTCACCGGTGTGCAGAAGCATTCAAGGGAGCAGCGTAATACTGGGACCAGACAAGGTCACCGCAGTTACTGCAATAGAAGCCATGAGCCGAGAAAGTGCCCAGGTTCAGGTCGGGAAAGGGCTTATGAAAAAGACGAGGTATATGAACGAGGATTTCTGGGTGGGCCTAGTAAACTACCGGTGTGCACCGTTGGAGGACGGTCGGGCTCCCTGCGAACTGCTGATGGGAAGGAGACTCCATGGACGACGTCCAGATTTCGGGGTACTTCCGGCTCCTCAAGTACGTAAGCACCATGGTTGGGCAGAAATACTCAAAAATGTATTTGGAAATACAAATACTGGGATACATTAAAATAGTAGCTAAAATACTGATACTGAAATATATCTGTAAAAATGTATCGCGATACGTATCAGAAATACATTTTAAAAGAGGCAAAAAGCATTTGGAAATACAAATACAGGAACACATTTTACGGAGGACAAAAATACAAATACAAAAATACTGATAGTGCAATACATTTTTCAAATTTGTTTGAGACGCCAACTGAGATTAAGCTTGAAGTTTGAAGTGGACGTTTTCGATCCCGAAATTACTTTCCCGTAGGCTTGGCACTGTGCCTTGAAGGTAGTGGTTTCGGACGACAAGGAGTCTTCAATGGGCTCAAGAAAACGTTCTATCAAGGGCTGACCGCGGTACCTTCCCTGACATCCTGTCTGTCTGACGAGGGAATTCTGTCAACATTGATCACATGACGTCACGGTGGAATGACTGGAAATGAGCGCCAAAGAAACGGGGACAGGTGAAGAAGTAGACGACTACACGGGGCGCACTCGCAACAGAAAGTTTATTAGCAAACACACACCATTGTCCTGTGGGCGCTCGTATGTAGGGCAAACAGGCCGCTGCATTAATGATCGTGCAAGGGAGCACGCGGCAACTATCAAACAGACACCGTCTGGCCATTTGGCCGTGCATTGTGATCGATGCCCGTGCACCCCGAAGTTGTCAAACACAATCATCCTGGGGCGACACAGCAAAAAAACGACCAGAGAGATTCACGAAGCATTCGTCATCAAAACAAGAGGGGCTGATAGCTGTATCAGCGAGCCGTCAGTGGCCTTATCAGATAAAGAATGTTTATATTTAGAAAGAGAGGGGGACGCTGGAAGTGACTAGGTATATTTTAGGTATTTAAGCATGTGTGTTTGCTAATAAACTTTCTGTTGCGAGTGCGCCCCGTGTTGTCGTCTACTTCTTCACCTGTCCCCGTTTCTTTGGCGCTCATTTCCAGTCATGAACCAACAAGCCCAGCTAAACATTTTATTACGGTGGAATGAACTGGTATTCTTTATCTGTAGGTGTGGCCTTGAACATGAAACTTTACAACGCTGCTGTATGAAAGAACAATACGTACTTTCGTTGTAGGTTACCTAGGTGAAGATCGTGCAGGCAGTGTCATTTGGAATTTTTGAGAATAGTGGACCAGCTGAAGCATCCTGGAACACATGTTTTATCTTATCTTACGGTTGAAAAAACGATACGGTGGCATCCCTGTTCTGAAGTTCCTTCCTGCAAACCCTCCGCCACCGACGCACGAATTGCAGTCCTCAAGTTTTGTCTAGCATTATTCAAACAGAGACCTTGTGGATTGCGACCTGATATTACCGGCACAGGTGTGAGCTCTCCGAGAAACAGCGCTCTCGAGACGAGTCACAGGTGTACGAATTCTGGGTCGGCACAGCGAGGCCACGTCTGGCCTCCTTCCTGGGTTTCGGATCACCAGAGCAGCGGGTCACGTTCACATCGGCTGATGACGTACCCTTGAGCCGTGCAATATTACGGGCGCACCCGCAGGCGCATTCGAATATCTGTTGAACTTTACTGCGTGAGTCATCCTACTATTTCAAGTCAACCACCACCATGACCAGGCTCGTGCTGCAACAGACTGTGACTCAGCTTTGCCGGCTGTGTGTACTGTGTACGCTAAGGCAAGAGAGACGGTTAGCACCGGGCATTGAATGCCAGCAAACAATGACTCAAGAAATCCCTACCTAAGGACCTGCGGCAGAAGATGCTCTGACTCCACTCCTGGCACGCCACCTGGTTCGAGTCCCCGACTACGCAACACTTCTCAAAAGAGAGAAGAGGACGCATATAAAAATTGTTCGGAGAATCGAAAGGAACCTTGGTGAGCATAGTAACAATGCCCCAGCATCTCCTTGACCCTAATGCCCTTAGAAGTGGAATAAAAAAAACGCGTTCGGATTTGTTTTGTTTTTTCGGGGGGGGGGGGGGGGGGGGGGTGAGTATTTCTCAAGAAATGTAACGAAATACATTTCATCATGATTGTATCGCGATACAAAGAATCATTTCAAATGTATTTCGATACAGGAATACAGATACTGGTGAAAAAAATGTATCGCGATACAGAAATACAGATACGAGATGTATTCCTGAAATACTATCGCGATACATATGTATTGCGATACTGCCCAACCCTGGTAAGCACAGCCAGAAATTAAGGACCGCGAGTCATCTACAGGCGCTGAAAAAGGGCAACACTGTCAGGATCCTCGACAACCAAGGCTGGACCATGAAGACACAGGTCGAAGGATGCGTTGCTCCTCGTTCCTAGCGAGTTAACACGAAGGACGGAAGGTCACTTCGGAAAAACCGACGGCATCTTCTAAAGACCTCGGAAGGATTCCAGCCCGGACGAAGAAACGGTGAGATAGACAGCAAAAGGGAGCAGCACAGTATGCAACTTTCAGCCCAGACGTCCACTCAGGTCTCTCCAAAGGTACCGCAGCGCACCAACAAGAACGTCTCGCCTACGGAATTGGATACCTCATGTGACGAACGTCGACATGGAGCTGACGTTTCGAGTCCCTGGCTTCGCCGAAGCACGAGGATCAAGAGTCAACCGGCCCGATTAGGCTATGACTAAGATTGTGGACAACTTGTTTGAGTGTTTGTTTTTGTGTGTGTGTGACTTACCTTTGCTATTTTATTTTACAAGAGAAGGGAAGATGTCTCGGTATTAAGGCTAGCAACACTGTTGGCCCGAGCCAAGGTGTGGGCTCGCGGGCATTAAAGAAAGAGATCAGTCTCGTTCCAGCTGCCACGTCTACGGCCTGATTCCTAAACAGAGGGCTCTACTGCTGTGGCGGTAGCGAGACCCTGGTGGCTTGAACCGTGGAGTGTGATCAAGTGGCTTGCTCTGGCGCCCTCATTGGGTCACGGGGGCCGCAGCCTCCACTGTTTACCATTTGATTGTGAAACGGGGTATTTTGTCTGGCTCGCAAACCGAAAGGTCGTGGGTTCGAATCCCGCCTAAACTCTTCAATTTTTTTTTACGGAAAAATAAATTACTTTATAAAGTGAAATCAGTTTTAGACATGCGGCGACCTTTAATTCGCATTACATGTCATTTTTAATCGCGTTCATTCCACGCATGACGTCACGTTTCACGTGAGCGTTGTTTGAAACCACCGCGCGAGGTCATGTGGCTGTGACGTCATGAACCTATCGGCCAATGAGGATTTTTGCCTCACGCCACCGACGTCGGCTTTTCTGCAACGCCATTGAGGCCGTCTTTTCAGCGACACGAGCTCCTTAACGCTATCGCGGTAAAATTCCTCGTTGCTAACTGAAAAAATGTGGTGGTCTGCGAACGTCCTCCGTGTTTTTATTCCATCTATTTTAAGATGTACGTATCCATCGTCGGCTCGCTGATGGCCTGCTTCCTTCCTACCTTCCTCCGCGGTTGCTTATCGCGCAGGTTTAGCTCCAAATTCCCAAAACTAGTACAAAGTTGAGTGTCGCGGTTGTGTTTGAACGTGTATATATAAGCCTTATATGCGAGGGTCAGTGGAAAGTATAACTGCTTCTATCCTCGAGCTCATCCAATTCGTCGTTCACTGTCTGCCGCTGCGTCTAATCGCGCCGTATGAAAAACGAGCTGTTTTTCATACTTTTGAAAGTACGTTTTTCTTACCGTAATGCCCAACTAAACAAAAAAGAAAAAAAATATTTTTATAAAAAATTGGGACGGTTGGCCAAATTATAATTTTTATTTGGCGTTTAAAAATACGTTTCGACTGCTCATCACAAACTTCCTTCATGCGACGTCATCATTCGTTGCGGGCTAGAGCCACATATGTGTGTCGTCCCAGCGCTCGTCGTCTTTGGGCGTTTGCTGCTATTAACGATCAACCCTGTCGCGCACAGTGATTGGGTCGGTATAAAGTCGGCGACAGCAAAGCCACGAAGAAAACGAGCGCCGTAATCCATGGAGGTGGGAAGCTTCTGGAGGTGGCGACATGACACCACCAGAGCTACGTGAAGCGACGAGTGTGGAGTGGAGGGACACGCTCCCAACGACGACCACAGCAGTTTTGGCCACCCTCGGGTGCCCCCCGAGGGTGACCAAAACAGCTGTGGCTTTGGTTCTGGCTTCATCTCTGGCGGCGTCATGTCGCCTCGAGAAGCTCCTCCATGGCCGTAATTGTTAGGAGCCTCCGTCGGATGGTATACCTTCGGTTGAGGTCGGACTCAATGTAAAACTGAGTATGCGCCAAAAGCAGAACTCCCAGCTCCGAGTCGAATGATTGGTGGTGGCAGACCTAAAGCTGGCCGCCAGATTGGCCTCCACTGCCGTCGAACGCGTTCGAATGCGAGCCAAACGCCGGACGCATGCGTTCCGGGCTCTAAAGCGTTCGACGAGTGCGGGGGATACAAATTTGGCGGCCAGCTTCAGGTCTACCCACCACCAACCGTTCGAATCGGATTTCGGAGTTCTGACGCATCCTGTCGTTTCCTCCTCTCCCTCTCCGACGCATAATGTTCTGCAACTCTATCCTCGTTACCCGAGCCTCGTCGTAGAGGTAAAAACACAAGATGGGCACGAGCTCAAACATCGTTCCGGGATCTCTTAAATGAATTAATGAGTTCCGTTATGAAATTATTATTATTATTTTCTTCTGTCGTTCAACATTCTCCTCTAACTTTCACAGGTGTCGGCCCTGCTGAATAAACGAGAAGAACGATTTTGCAAGGGCCGTGACGCGGCAGAAGTGGCGACTGAAATGTGCCTAAAGAGTCCCGAGTTCATGAACAGCATTGTGAGTGAGCCGCAGCCTCAACCAAGAGCATGTCACCCCTGGCCCACGTATATTTAAAAAAAAAGTGCGTAAAAAATAATTGTCGTGTATGTTGAGTGAGGATTAGAAAACTCGTGCTTACCAGTGGCGTAGGCAGAAATCGGTTTCCGAATGACCCGCTTGCCCCCCCCCCCCTCCCCCCCCCCCCCCACTTAAAACACACACACAAAAAAAAAATATATATGTATGCATTTTTTTCTGGTGGTGCTTACGTTTGTTTGCACGAGTGCTTTTAATTGTGCACGAAGGATCATTCTCGGACAACTGTTCTTTCCAGGTAGAGATCACTGTGATGCAGGTGCAGGTGCGTATGCCAGCAGTGCATTCTCAAGCAAAACGGTGGCGATAGTCTTGATAACGGAGATATGAATGCCTGCATACGCACGAGAAACGAAGGAGGCGAGATCGCGCTTTGGCCCTGTGTCCTTGGGCACACGCATGACAGACGCCTGCGCGTCTGTCATGCGTGTGCCCAAAGACACTTATTCAGTGTGCATTAAGGATATTAGCCCTGCCAGATATTCTCAAGCGAGGTTTACCCTGATGCATATACTCCAACTCGCAACGTTGTGCGCAGTAGTATCAAAGGCACGCTCACTTCTTTCGTTAAAACGGCTTCACGTATCAAGACCGCCAGTCCCTGCCACCGTTTCCGCGCCGCCGTCGCCGCTGCCGTCCCCGCTCCTCTGGTTCTCCGTTCGTCCGCGGTAGGGCGAGCGGCGCGCTGGAGTTGCGAATAACCTTCGTAATTGCGGAGGTGCTCACCAGCGAATGCGTTTCAAATGTACGAGTTGAAGTCCACCGGGTCCTGGTCTTGGGCGTCCCTCTTTCCTTCTGTATTCAAAGTCTCGTGCATGTGCCCAGAAACAATGGACGTTGCGCGTGCTGTTTGTAAACCTTTTGCACGTGTACGAAATGCCTCAAAGCATGGGAAGCTATGCTCTAGTCTATACTCTATAGAGTGTTCACCAGCACACGAAGGGTTTAGCTGTAACAGCCTTAGGGTGTTAGCTCTGAGGAAAACTGTAAGCAAAACTTACACCCTTAAGGAGTCTTGCTTCGAAGCGGGGAAACTTACACCTTTAAGGGTGTAAATGTATTCAGTGTGTAAAGGTGTAAATTTGTTGAGTAAATTTATTGAGTGCCCTGGTACAAACTGAAAATCACTTTCGAGGGTGATATTTACTTCGTGGTAACTCTCAGTGTGGTCTCGGAACAGCGCACTTGAAAGTGCCACTGCGATCATGCTCGTACAGTACTTGGCGAAATTGTGTTTGTAAGTTCGTGCAGCATGCAGATCTAGTTACGTGTGAAATCTGGATTTACCGTGTTCGTTTTGTTAGTTTGTTCTGCTGACAGCGTTTGTGTGCCTTTTGAAGTGCACTTGGTTGAAGCATCCCTAGAACTGAAAGTATAGTAATTTTTCTTTCGATTTGTACCGCAGAAGGAAGACCGCAATAAGACGGAATACGCCCTCCGAACCTGCATGAATGCCGTCCGTTACATGATTCAGGAAAACATGCACTGAGCATAATTTGGGAAAATAAATAAAAAGTTTGCTCAAATTGATGCTTCCTGTTTTTTCCTAAATGGTGCACCTCTGTAGGGTTATATACCCACAAAACATCGACTGTAAAAACAACAACAAAAACTTTGGCGTTGTTGTTTTCTTGTCTATTACTCAGCACCCGCTATGCGTATAATTAAAATCACACAAAGCAAGAAAGAGACTTGTGGTTTTGTTCGTGTTATATGCATCTGTTTTCATATACTACGTTTCAGCTTAGGAGAAAGCTACGGAACCTGGTGAGTCAATTGGAACGACAGTGCGATGCATCTGACAGCTGTCCACAAGAGTGGACACCGGCGGTATGTTGTCACGTATCTCACTTTAAAGCTGTGATTGGTTCTCCAGAGCCGCAGCGTTTATACTCTGCAATAGTTTTTATACGTCGCAATAGTTTTTTTTAGTTGCCTTATAATATGATTTATCATTTTATGAAATCATGTGATTTGCCGAACCAAACATGCCGTAGTAAAAGGCCCAAGGAAGACTTCGTAAAAGGAGTCTCCTGGATTGGCTTCCACTTTGAAACTTTCGGGAAGCCCCTTTTTAAGTCCTTGCTACCCGCTTCGAAAGAAATATGTAAGGAAGCATGCATGGCAACTGGTCACGGCGAGGCGGCGGACTATTGGTGGACCACGCTCAATACACGGAAGAACCTCATACCTCAGGATCAGAAAGTGATACAAATGAGTAGTGTGTTTTATTTGCCTCGTGCGTCTGGACCGCATGCCTGGACACATCGCTGCGTTTCTCATATCTGGACTCTGTGCGAGATTCTGCCAACACGACTGTGGCCCTGCAATGCCAGCCTATGCAAGACGTGCAGATGCGTGCCGATATCCGGAAAACGCTGATATCAGGCGGGAGCAGATAAACAGAATAGACGTGAAAAAAGTTAGCACGTCTTGCGCCAGTAGTGCTGCGACAAAGCACCAAGTGTGACCTTTGTAAAATGATCCCACTGTTTCCAAGACGTTCAACGCGTCGGTGTCTTCAAAATGGCTTACGATCCGGAATGGAATAGTCTGCGGTCAGCTTATCCGCCCATGCCTATTCCTAAAGGCTTTACATAAAGTCGGCTTATGGTAAACGCTCTCTCCAAGCACGGGAACTCCTTGTGCCAGGTAATGAAATTCACTCGTCTTTCGAATTTTATATGCCTATGCTTCGTTACGTATGTAATGATCGATAGGTGTATTTCCAGAAAACATCTGATAAGCATTTTATTTATTTAATGACAATACTAATAGCCGTTTCGGGCTGTCTTGGTAATATGTGTGTGTGTACTCGCATTTGTTTTACAAAAAAAAATAGTGTTAAGCAAAAGAAGGACAGTAACATTTGGAAGTAGACTCTTTCTCGATATTGAGTAGACATCAAAAGGAAACTTCTAGACAGGTGTCTGGGGCCAAAAATCGGACAGATATCGGAACATGTGTTCCACGTTATTTTCAGAATTGAGTAACACGAGACACTTTAGAGCACGCAAGCGATATTCGTACGGTACAACTAGGGCCGGCCCTAGTTGTGCCGTTTTCGGAATGCGGATCTCGTCTGACAAAACGCTCGTGTTGGGACACCACTCAGATGTTTACTAACACGTGATGTCGCACCCATAAAATAGGGGCGTATAAAAAGAGGGGGGGGGGGGGGCGCCACGGCCGGCGTTCGCCCAGGACGCTTGATGGTGTAGTGCAGGCCCTGGGTACAACCATGTGTTGTTGCTTTTTCGAACAAGAGCGAGTGTTCTAGCCTAAAAGGGAATACGCAGTGTGTGGTACACATGCGCTCTCTGAGTTCATCATTCCATTCTCTCAGGTAAAAAAGCTAAGAATAGAAAGAGCTTTGGTGCGTTGAACGTAACGAGCTAATCCGCAGATCGGAGCCGTCAGCAGACGACGCCAGACGTAGAGAGAGAAGTGCTGCAGGCGAGCCACCGGCTGGCATGCAGCCTGCAGAAAATGGGGCTGCAGTCGGGAGACTGGGTGGGCATCCGCTGCGGGATCATCCTAGAATTCCTGGTGACCGCACTGGGAATCATCCGCGCCGGATGCGCAGTGCTCTACATCGAAACCCGGACAAAAGCTCACCGGACAGAAGCTCACCGGACAAAGGCTCACCCATTTTTTCACAAACCCGGACAAAAGCTGACCAGTAGAAAACTTCATGTTGGTCTCAACAGGAGTGCGGACAACTTAGGTGCATACGTGCGACATTAAAATGCAACGATAAATTAAATCTCACAGGCGCATGGTTTGTTGATTAGAGTAGAAACAAGTTTATTTATCGATTGGTTAGAAGCGAAAGCAGTCCCTTTTGAGCTCCAGCAGTTTGGGTAGATTTGGGAGTACCTGCAACCCCTCGAAAATATTTTTCAAACGATTCTGCAGCAGAGTGGTTTTTCGCACCCGCTTCTCTGCGGGTTCACCCCTCCGGGCTTGTGTCAATGCCGTGGCAACAAGCGCCTGATTTTACTCTAGGCATTCAATCAGCCTCCAGATGCTTGGATAGGCGTGGCCGACAAACTTCTGGAACTCGGTATTCCATCCTTCGCAGGTGTTGTTCGTCCGGTCTTTATCTTGAAGAGTGGCGTCGTACATATTCCACCGTTCCTGGGGAAACTCCGGTCGTCGTCGGCGCACAGTCAGGCAAAGGGAAGAATTCGCTCTTGGTGCCACCGCGGAAGGAGCAGAAGCATAACGGAAGGGGCCGTTGACTTACGTCCAGCAGGTCGCCGATGTCACCGGTAGAGTTTTCCCTGATCTAGGTTAGTCCTTCGGGCACAAGCTGTGGTGGAAGAAACGCCAGCCTATCCAAAGTGCCGCACAGCTTTCTACATTGGTAATCTTTCTTGTACTTGTCCAAAAGGCCCAACTGCCGCTTCTTCAAAATATTTTTTTTTCTTTAAATTCGCAACTCAATGGTGTGTATATTACAGTTTTGTTTCAGTTTCCCTTCCACATCACCCTGAGATAATTCTTGATTTCAAATACATCTACGACGCTCAATGGCGGAAAGAATTTAATTTTCCTTGCCATTCACTTCAAATATTATCGAACCCCAAGAAAACCAATGCATTAGTAATGACGAGACATTGTACTTAACCCTTATGTGCGCGTTTAGCGTGACATGAGCACAATGAAAAAGCGAGGTCACCGAAGGGTGACTTCTGCTTCTTCGGTCACTCTTCGGGTTCAAAAACTTCGGTTCACGAAGTTTCTTGGGCGTGGCACAAGGGTGCTCCGGCATACCTTGAGTCAAGCAAGCTTAATATTGTCAGCTCCACGCAGGTCAGTGACCTAAATTTTGGCCCAAAATGGTTGCTTTTCTGCATGTTATGGCCTATCTGTCGACACCTTTTGATGGGGTGGAATGCCAGTTCACCTAAAAATGGTGCAATGTCCATTGCGCCCGCACTTTATCCCAGCCCATGTTTTGCCCGCGTAGAAAAAAAAAATAGGTGAGCTTTTGTCCAGGTTTGTGAAAAAAACGGGTGAGGTTTCGTCCGGTGAGCTTCTGTCCGGTGAGCTTTTGTCCGGTTATCCTCTCAATCAAGGTCGCTAAACTCGTCAAACACAAAGTTGGGCACGAAGTTCGCAGAGCGTGCTGATTGGACTCTCGCGACGTTGGCGTCACGCGGGACGAGATGTCAATCATCCAAGCTCTCTCGGTGCTCAAATTCCAGCGAGAACGTTAGGCACAAAGTTGTAGCGAGCTTCATCGGAGCGCGCGCGAGCAACACCGTGGGGCCAGCCGATTGAACGGCTGCACTGATGACGTCGCGCCTGCATGTCCCTACATCCCTACTCCGCGATAGAGTCAATGAAACGTAGATTGTACCTAGGCGGCCTGTAAATACTCTGAACATTCTCGTGGCAAGATCGTCGCAGGATCGTCGTTTGTGGAAGTTATTGCTGACGACAAAGTGACGTTTCACAACTTTGGGAAGGAGTTATTTAAGGCCAAAATCTTCGCTTCTGAATCGAGGCGAAGATTAAACTTTGTGATATTGTGGAGCCGTGCGCGGTGTATGCGGTTTTAGAGCTCATCTTCCGCCACTGTCAACAACGCCACCGGGGTCACCCACAGGCGTTATGCATAGAGACGTCGGTAATGACTGAGAGATGAGGGGGCGAGGAGCGATGGCGAGAAAAAGCCGTAGAAAGGGGAAAAGAAAGGTATAACCAACACAAACACACACTCAAATAGGGGTCAGGAAGGGCCGTAGAAATTGTTCGGGAGAAAGAGAGAGAGAGGGGGTAGGGTGATAGTGGTGAAGAAGGGGGATATCCCTTCCCCCGAATTTTTGGAGCGCAACTCTTATGCGCCCGTTTCGAGCTTGAGCGGCGTCGCCGACGGCGTAACCGCGCGCGCATTGCATTATGGGACATTTTTTCACTAAATTTAGCGGGGAAATTGACGTCACGTGATTTTACCACGAATTAGGTTTCCCCGCTAAATGAGAGGGGAGCAGGATAGGAGGAGGGGGGGTGGAGGGGCATACCCTCCCCTCCGTACCCTCCCCTCCTCCTCCTCAAGAGCTGCGCTTTAATTCGACATTACAGAGAACTGTAAACGTCTGTCATTTTTTATTATAACTCTCTGAAATGCTATACACGAACTCAACTCTCCTACGTCACGCCGCGGTGGTGGCGCGTCGATCGCACTTCCGGTCTGGGGTGGTGGGCAGAAGTCGCCGTGCGAGACATGCATTCCTGTGTTCTCTCGGAAGAAACCAGACAAAAAACCTGCCTTCTCGTCAAAATACTGCGACGGGGCTGTACCAAGGGAGCCTGCAAAGGTTTGAAGATCAGTTTTCATGTGTTTCTGCCCCCTCCGTTCGTCCGAGAACGTGGATAGTAGCCGTGAAAAGGGCAAAGCAGACGCTGTCGAACTACGATTGCTTGTGCGAGGAACACTTCGTGGTCGCCAGATGTATTTGTTTTGTTTCAACGTGAACGAGAGAAAATCGCCAAGTTGTCCGGACCAGTTACGGGTTCAGTACGTCTTCAAATTCACACGGCCGCCTGATCGTTCGAACTTTCGTCTGCTCTTTCAAACTTGTCTGCTTTTTGTCGTCTGCTCGTTCAAACAAAAGCGGCCCATAGCCCAAACTTTGACCCGGTGATTGCAATAAGAAGTAATTGCGGGCCTCAAAAGACTTAAGTAGGCTCGGTGTAAACATTAGATACAAGATGTTGATCATTGGTACCAGTGGCCATCACCGACTTGTTACGCTTAGTCTGTTCCCTCTTCTGATTTTCAGAATCGACGTCGATCATCGCCGCTACCTTCTACACTTTTGCAGCACGAGCGACGTCGCCACCGAAAATAGCTAGAAGAATCTCATCATGGTTTTGAAGTTCATTCTGCGGCGTTCATGCGAATGAATCGCCGCACGTCAAATTATTTACGCAAAGTTGAGCGGCGTAACGAGCCTTGATAATTGCGCTCAGGCGATTGAAGTGGTAAGACATTGCTATGAGGATGTAGAATCGACAATTCCAACGCGAAAAAGAGTACGCATACTCACACAGACGCCGACAACGTGACATTCCAATGGTTTGTTGACGCGGGACGCGGTGCTTGCCCGCACCATTGCACATGCGTTCGAACTGTCGTCTGCTCTTTCAAAGTTTTCTGCTTTTTGTCGTCAGCTCGTTCAAACGACAGCGGCCCGTAAACCAAACGTTGACCCGGTAATTGCTCTAAGAACTAAGTGCATGCCTCAAAACACTTTTGAAGGTTGGCAATTGGGGTAAGTAGGCTAAGTGTAAACAGTAGATACAAGAAGATGTTGATCATTGTTACCAGTGGCCGTCACCGACTTGTAATGCCCGATTCTACTCTGCGGTTTTCAGTATCGACGTCCACCATCTCAGCTACGGTCCAAGCTTTTGCAGCCCGAGCGACGTCGCGACTGAAGATAGCGAGCAGAATCTCATCGTGGGAATCAGGCTTTAGCGCCCATTCTGCGGCGTCCACGTGAAATGAATCGCCGCACGTCACATTATTCACACAAAGTTTTGCCTCGTTAATTTTGCTGAAGCCGCTCAAGTAGTCAGACATTGTTAGGAGGACGTAAAATCAACAATTCCAACGCGAAAAAGAGCACGGGGGCTCCCACCGACGCCGACAACAACGCAATTCAATGGTTTGTTAACGGGCGATGGCGGGCTTCTTGCCCACCGCCCACCGCGCATGCGCGGCGCCGGAGGCGTCCGCTAGGGGCGCTCCGGTTTGTTTGTAAACATGAGTTGGTGTATAGTCCGGGGCTGGGGCGATATCCCCCCCCCCCCCCTTCCACCCTTATGCCCTTAGCGCCCCCTTTTTCGACGACACTTGGGGGGGGGGGGGGGGTGAATCGCCCCCCTCCCCGTTCTTCTGTTTCTACGTCCCTGCTTAGAGGCGTTCCAACTGAGCGATGACGAGGAACAGCACAAATTACGGTTGTAGAGATTCTGGAATTAAAACGGGGCGCGTTCCATGAACTTACGAGCGGCCATGACAGACTTTCAATCGAGTGGCTCGTGCCAGGGCTCGTTGTGTGCAGGCGCGTTCAGTGACGTGCTTTTATAGTTCATAACTTTGACGTCAGGGTCAGGATGACCAGTTGTGAACGACAAATTTGATGGTGCGTGTTCGAGTCGACGGTGAAAAGTTTGGTTGTGTGCGATGAAAGCTTGGTGTCCTCACGTCCTCGAAACATCACCGTCAGTATTGACAAAACGACATTACTCTTATTTCAGTTGATGAACGCAGAATTAATCCCAGTTTGGCTAATCTTTGAATGTCTATCATAAAATGATTTTGTCTCCCGCTGATCGGGGACAACTGAACGGAAGTGAAATCCGTCCAAAGATGGACAATGCTACTCGGCTGGTAGTGACCGAGCCACGTCGGGCTACACTCTGATAACCGAGATAAATAAAAGGGACGACAGGGACGTTTTTTAGTGAATTCTGCTTTATCGGCGGAAATAAGAACGATATCAGACTATTAACTTTGACGGTGTTGATTTTAGAATGCAATTACCCGATCCTCCGCTGTGCTTTTTAGAGACCATCAAGGTCGCAGCTGATAATCTTCATAGCGGCGAGATGTTTTGGTGGCGCCCTCCTGTGGTTCCCCCTTGTGACGTCATTACCTTGCAAACAACAAGTTCGATGGTGTTTGTTATTAGCATGGTGGAAGCTTGAAATCATTGCGCTCTCAAAGGAACACTGCCAACACCTTCAAAATTAAAGTTCTTTCGTTCCTCTTATTTCCGTCGATGAAAATCTCCTTTCCGACGTCATAGTCAGCGTTCGGCCAATCGTCGAAGGCCGACCACAGCGACGCTTTCGGTCGCTTTCGGGGCTAATACGTATAGGAACCACGTTCGTCTCCGCGTGCTTTCTCGTGCTGCTCTAGCTCGGCGCCTAGGGAGTATACGTCGTTTCACCTTATGTGCGAGCGTAGGCAAAGCTGGAAGCGCGAGCACGAAAGCTCCGTGCATTCAGGCCTTGCTCGTGCGCGCGAGCTGGGGAGAAACGCAAAACGCGCTGGTCTCGCGCTTCTAGCTTTGACTTCGCTCGCAGATAAGGTGAAACGAAGTATAGTAGGGATTTTTCGCCCTTTCAATGAAGAACGTAACGAAGACACACGGATCTGCGGGTTTGTGAGAAAAGAAAACTTCGCTGCAATCTTTTGGCTCCTCCCCCCGCAATGTCATAACACGAAGAAAGTTGTGTCTGACGAGTTTAGCGAACCAAGGTGCAAACTGCCCGTGAGTTCCCTCTTATCGGAATAATTGCGCCGTCGCATATTTACCGCCTTCAACAATGGACCCCGTTTCGAAAGTCAGAGTCATTTTGTGGTAGTCCCAAAAGCTTCAATATTGCCACTCTAATGGGTTGGATAGAAGATAATACTCGGCTAAATCAAGCACCCTCGAATTCGTGAATCGAAGGTTACGTAAAAGGCCCAACGTCTCTTCCTCTTTCTGCTCTATGCTTTCGAAGACGTTCGCTTTTTCTGGTGTGGAGCAACTGTGTAGTACCGTCATTAGAGCGTCGGGTCCTCTGGGTCCTCTGCACAAGGTGGCTAGATTGACTTTCGGAAGGGGTCTATTGTAAGCAGACTTGTACGCAATCCGTTACAAGTAACGCAATTACTTGTAATCCCTTACATTTATCGGTAATTTTTAAGGGAATAATTACATATTTTGCAAAGTAATTGTTAAGTAATTTCCTTACTTATGTACGTAAAGGAATGATTGTAATCCGTTACATTTTCGTTTTCATTCACGGAAAAAAACGGGAATATAAAATACCAACAACCAAAAACTAATGTCTAACAAAAAAAAAAAAAAACACTTTTTTTTTTAAACTTTGTGTGTGTAATCTTCAGATCGTAAAACCTTTCTTCACGTCACCTAAACTCTCCGTTCATTTTTTTTTTGGTTTGGTTGTTTGCAAGTTGTCACTCGTCAGCTTGCTAGCCCATGCCGAAGGGGCAAGCACACTGATATAGGGAACGGGACTCGCGGTGCAAACAAACTCCCAAAATGAAAATGTTTCCGCCCAACAACGGGCAGTTTGATACTTTAGACCCATGTTACGGATAAAAAAAGAAAACAGGACGCGGGATCGCCAAAAAAACATGCTTTTCGTGTAAGGCTCGTCAAATTATGAGGCGCTGGAGAAATGCAGCCTTCTGCGTTAAGTCCTTATTTCTGCTTATTTCGAACTCTTTTTGTTCGCCTTCCGCCCATTCAAAAGCATGCGGAAAGGGCCTTAGAACGCACCTGGTATCGCTGCGCCGCAGCGTTCTTTCGCAATATAAAGTTCGTCTGCGTTCCTCGCCGTCACCATGGCAACGAACGCCGAATGAATGGAAGCACGCACAGTACCGCCGCGTGAAGCCAGCAACAGCGGACGCCATTTTACGAACGCCGTCTGCTAGCCAAAGCCGAACGTGGTATGCAGCCTCCGCCGGTGCTCGATCGCCGTCGGCGATCGAGCACGGGTGGAGCACGTGCCGCTCGCGCATGAACACAGCTTTCGCAAGCTTGCATTTGCACGGGCTTGTCCGCACAAGCAAAGACAATGTGGCGGCTAGTCGCCTTTCTTGCAATCGTCTATACCAGAGCCGTTTATACTGAGAGAGTTTGGCCTTCTTAAGGAGCTTTTGACAGCCTGGCAACCACATCAGCGTAGTCTGACAACCGGGGGATGACTACATCCGTCCGCCATTTTGTGACTCTGACTCATAGGAACTCTATGCGATTTCTCAGGAATAAACAAGACAAAGAAGTAACGCCATTTTGTGTTATCGCGAAATCCGTTGGTTCTAGCGGGCAACAAGCTCCGCCCATCGGCCAAACTCTCTCAGTATAAACGGCTCTGGTCTATACTTTCTAGAAATTAAGAGGATTTTTTTTTCGTGTATTTAGCGTTCAATCTACAGTTTGCATCAGTTCACACGTAAGTGGCGTGCTTGGATGTATGGTTGCCCGGTCGGCGCATGTTTTATGGTTCTAAGACATCTGCCACCCAAGGCTGTCCTCTTTTGGCGTTCCATGAGTCCGCGGGAAGCCGCAGTAGTTAAAACACCGACCATGCAAGGTGCCTTCGCATAATGCTGGTGTCCTTGCAGCTCAACAAAAGTGGTTGCGGCGCTGTGCCAGGCATATTATGACACGAGGTCAAGTGAAAAAAATGTTAAATTTTCGTGCAATCTGCGAATTTCAAAGGTGGCTTTGGAATTCACAAATTTCCAAACGAACTTTTGGAAGAATGGACCTTTTGTAGAAATACGCGGTGCGCATGCGCGGAGTATTTCATGCGCCTGGGTTCGAGAGTATCTAGTTCCAAACAATCCGCCATCTTGCATTTCTCGCCTTTGTGCGGTTTCGTTGTGTCGACCTCGGGGCGGAAGATTACGCACGATGGGGACAAGGGTGAGCTTGGGGGAGCCGTATCTCGGTCACATCGCCTCAATGGGTGAGCAGGATGTAGCTGACGTTTTGGGTGTGGAACGGGTGGGAGAGGCCTTGGGTGCGCGTTGTTTTCCAGTCACCTAGTCTCGAACCGATTCGCGTGTCTAGGTGGCAGCACATATTCGCCAAGAGGTCCATTATGACAGCACATCAAGTATAGCGCTTCACTACGCCCCAGTCTTGTACACGTTACTAAAAAAAAGTAATCGATTACAATTACTATTACTATTGGCTAAAAAGTATTCGATTAGATTACTTGATTACTCGACGGCAAAAGTAATTGGACATTACTTAAAGAAGTAACCGTTACTTTTCCGATTACTTTATTGTGTGAAGACACATCTTTAGCGCTCATAACAATGAACTACTTCCAACCTATATTTACCATTTGCACAAGTATTGAAGAAAAAAAACTGGGCCGGCTTGCTAGAACAGCGTCTCAGCCAGGGTGTAAGATAGACAGGTGGGGAAACGAGAGCCAAATGAGCGACCGGATTGTGTCCCTTTCGGGTTTCTCTTTTTTTGTGGCGCCATCTATGTGGAGCACCGCGAACTCTCACACCAGGTGGGCGACCGGTGGCGACCAGCTAAACCGACGGAGATTTTTTTTCTTCTCGCCGCAGCGCCATCTGTCGCAAATCGGGGGTACCCGCAAGCAGACGAGTACACAATCCGGTCACGGCATTGCTGTAGGCCTCTATGGGCCGTTTCCCCACCTGTCTATCTTACACCCTGGTCTCAGCCCTGGGGGGCTATGTTGCGCTTTTTGGACTCCCAGGAGACAAGGGAGAGGGAAGTGACGTCAACAACGCAGCAAATGCAGATTGGATGTTGATTTTGTTTTCTTCTGTCAACATCCAATCTGCGTTTCTCTAGTCGTTGACGTCACTTCCCTCTTCCAAGTCTCCTGGGAGTCCAAAAAGCGCAACATAGCACCCCTGGTCTCAGCTGAGACTGGGTGAAAGAAAGCACTGCAAAGGCTGGGGCGCGCGAGCGTCTTGAGACGCAGCTTGAGTCCCGCTCAGCTCGTGCGCTGACTTTGGCAGTGCTTTCTTTCACCCAGTCTCAGCTGAGACGCTGATTCTAGCAAGCCGGCCCTGGTTCCCTCTTCGTGGTCGTCGCACCTTCACAATGCGGACACAAGCATAGAATTCGTTTGAAGAAGCTTAATAATTTGGGCGTTCGCCAGTGTGTGTGTGTGTGTGTGTGGGGGGGGGGGGGGGGTGTTCTGGATCTTGTTAAGCTTGAGCAAGGGTTGTCACTCAAAGTTTGCGTCGCTCATTTTATTATTCACATGTGGATGAGCTCGCATGTTATACAAAAGAGCAGCAGCTCCAGGATTTGAAACGGATCATGCGTAGTATCCATTAGCGGAAGAGATCGCCCCGACCACTTCTCAACTCGAAACATTGCTTGTCACAAAGACCACTTAGGGGAAATGGGGAAATATTTCAACTGGCTTTGTTATATTTTGCATCCGCTTTAGGCATTCTTGGGTTCTGGTTCTCCTACGGGCTGCGAGAGGTACCCTAAGCAGGATTTTTTTTATTTTTTTTTATTTCTGTGTGTGTGCGTGAGGGGGCTAGTTTGAACGAAGGACTTACAAAGCTACATTCTGCTCCCTCAAACTTCGCCCTGAATGGCCTTTGTCACGTACTGTGGCTTCCCTGGGGATTCCCACTCCCAGTCCCAGCTCGAAAAAAAAACGAAAAAAAAACGAACATTCCACAGAAACTGTACATAGAAAGCGATTGACCTCGTTTCCTACAGCGCCGCAAAAATCTGTCGAGTTTCCTATACTTCGTCTCACCTTAGCATGGACTAACTGCGAAGGCTGTGCAAGCGCGAGCGGGTTGCCTTGTCTACCTTGACTGGAGCACTCGCTGCACGAGCGCTCGTGCATCCGTCGAGGCTTCATCCAAAGCGAATAGCTCGCGCTTTTAGCATGCGCGGTTAACAATAGTCCATGCTAAGGTGAGACGAAGTATAGGTTGGGGTGCCCACAACAGCTGTGAAATGAGCGCTTTTTGTTGCGCTTTTTGGACTCCCAGGAGACTTGGAAGAGGGAAGTGACGTCAACGACTAGAGAAACGCAGATTGGAAGTTGACAGAAGAAAACAAAATCAACATCCAATCTGCATTTGCTGCGTTGTTGACGTCACTTCCCTCTTCCAAGTCTCCTGGGAGTCCAAAAAGCGCAACATAGCCCCCCAGGCTCCCAGGCAGCAAAAACGTCTTTATCTCGTGCGTTCCTTTCGAGCCGCCCGCACGTGTCTGGTGCCAGCCACGTCGCACGTGGGTCACTCAACAATCACCACATCTCCCTTTTTTTCAAAGCAGGGTAATTTACAACATATACAAAACTTCTAGCCAAGTTTAAACACAACACAAAGTAATTTAAAATTTACACAAAACACCTGGCCAAGTTTAAACACATCACAGAGTAATTTACAACATGTACAGAGCATCTGGTCAAGTTTAAATAGCACATTAGCTGTCGAACAACAACTCGGACAACAAACGTATATGATGCAAAGTATTTTACAAAACCTCCGTTAGAGTTTAAATCCCACATCAATCTTCAAAACCCAGCCTGACAGGCTTGCGCACAATTCGTCCTGACCTGGTCACATAAGGCTGAGGTACCCTTCCAGCGCCTGAAGCAGGTCCTGCAACAATGTTACTTCGCGTACTGCCGTCTAGACTTTTGTCCGAACTGTCGGTGTCTTCCTCATCTCCTACGGGAAAGTCGTACGAACCGCCGTTCTGGTGGGAGGAACCAGAAGGAAGAAGGTGTAAAGCCCTTCTGTTTCGTCTCAGCTGTCTTCCAGAATCTGTTTCCAGCAAGTAAGACCGAGGTTTGGCAGCTCGCGCTACCACTGTGGCTTCCGACTTCCTGTCGTTTACCCACACTTTATCTCCCACTTTCAACGTACGTAGCTCTGTCGCTCGGTGTCGTTTGTTGAAGCCTCTGCGTTGCTTCTCGCGTTTTCGACGGTCCGTTTGTATTACTGTTTTCAGATCGGGGCGCACCATTCTCTCTACCTCGCCATTTGCCTGCGGGTACCTTGGACTAGTCGTAACGTGACGAAACCCGTACTTCGATGCAAACGTTTCAAATTCCAAGCTTGCAAATTGGGGTCCGTTGTCTGAAATGACAATTTCGGACGAACTAACAGTTGGAGAAGTAAACGCATACTCGCAGGGTTGCCTGATGGGGCTAGAAACCGGACAAGACTTCGTCTCCAAAGTAAAAGAGTATCAAGCCTCTGATCCTGTCGGCTGCGCCACCATGTCGAGTTTCCTAGGTTGGGGTGCCCACAACAGCTGTGAAATGAGCGACCATCCAGTCCAGGCTCCCAGGCAGCAAAAACGTCTTTATCTCGTGCGTTCCTTTCGAGCCGCCCGCACGTGTCTCGTGCCAGCCACGTCGCACGTGGGTCACTCAACAATCACCACAAAATCTTTCTTTTTTTCCGTTCGAAAAAAAAAAGAAAGCAAATTTTATTTTTGTCATTTCAGAAAAAAAAAGGCGTGTGCCGGGGGGGGGGGGGGGGGGGGGAAGGGTACCGTGGAAAAATAGTAACGGTTACAAGTAATTTTATTACTTCAAAAAGTAATCAGATTACTCTTGTGATTACTGCCTAATAAAAGTAATCAACTGATTACAAAATTACTCCAAAAAGTAATCGATTACAAGTAATTTGAATACTTGTAATGCGTACGGTACAAGTCTGCTACGCCCACGACGTTACATATCACTCAGACTTCTTAGACGTGAATGGTGCCTCTTTTAGAAGCTCCAACGAATCGCTTCTCTGAACCTTCAAAATTCTTGGCTATTGGCAGGAGAATTTAAGTACCAACTGAAAGACGCAAAAACCAGCGGTAGTATTCGCAGAACCCGAATACTGTCCGAGGATTCTCGAAGCCTCCGAGGGAATGAGTAGTTTCAAGGTGCGAGTTCGTCCTCACCTGGCCCCACTGATAACGACCTTTTTAGACTGTTAATGCTCCCTTCTTTCTCCCTGTTATTTTCTCCTGATTGTCAAAGGGTGTGGTTGCGCTTGGCAACAGCGAGGGCTGCACTCCGTACGAGGAACTGTCCAGTAAAAGCCAACCACAGGCGACTCTCAAGGACCCCGTGCTGGAACCAAAGGAAGCGGTGATGGTGGTCACCTGCTCCGGAGGCACCACCGGCCCGCCGAAGGGCGTCATGCTCACCCACTACAATTTCGTTGCCACACAGATTACGTGGGATGCGTACGTCCCTTTCCTAATTACAGAACGAAAGACAAAGGTGGAGCTTCCGTAGACCTGATGTTCTTTCGTGGATGTAAAGATACGTTGCCGGAAGATAAAGCACGGTCAGAAAAGAAATAAAAAAACAAAAAAAATAATATTTTTATAGTGGTTAGGCTCGAAAGAGAAAGAGCCAGACCGCCATTAAGAGTTAAACATATTCTAGGCCCGTCTTTCTGTCTCTGTATTGTGGGCATGGGAACTGCGTCACGATGACGCTCATTCACGTCGTGCGCTTGATTACACAGGTTAGTAATGATACGTCTTTATTCGGAAAAAAATGTGATGACGTATGCCTCTTTCTGTTCCCATGCCCGGGAGTGATGTTCTCTTTGTGCTGTCAGTGCTTTGACGTTCTTAGCCAAGTACTGTTAATGTCAGGGGACGTTGAATTAAACCCAGGACCTAAGCGGACCCAAGAGGCCGCTCCATCAGAAACTAATAGTTCAATGACTGACACACTGCAAAAACAGTTTAACGATATGTTTGTTATGTTACAAGGTGTTAACTCGCGCAGAGTAAAAATGGAAAAAGACCAGTCAAGTTTAATCAGCACCGTAAATGATATTAAGAAAGCCAGGAATTAATCGAGAGCAAAATCACAGATATCGATAAAAAGGCTGACTGCGGTAGAATCTAAATCTTCGTCCAGCGACCTCCTACAGCAAGACTTGTCATTGTTACGGCAGATGACTGATAGCCTCATTGATGAGAACTCACGATTACGGGCTAGCCAGGCTGAGCTCGAGGACAGGTCACGACGCGATAATCTTTTGTTTTACGGCTTGACGGATGCTCATTCAGAAACCTGGGCCCAGACTGAGGAAAAGCTACTGAACGCCGTGTCGACCTCTCTTAATTTTCCTATCTCAAGTGAATCCATCGAACGTGCACATAGGCTCGGTGTCCTTTCAGATAACAAATGCAGACCAGTGATGGTAACATTTTTATCCTTCAAACTAAAACAGCATATTTTATTTTCAAGCGCAAAATTAAAGCCTAGCGGCATTACCGCCAGCGTGGATTATTCTGTCCCGACACGTCAGGCACGCAGAAAGCTGATTGAATTTGCGAAAATGCAGAACTCGGTGTTTAAACAAAAATACAACAAACTTTACATGAATAACAAGACCTACAGTTACAACCCAGTCGATGACTGTGTGTTTGAACATGCTAGCACCCCTAACCAGCGCAGCGTGAATCAAAGTTCGAACACTGAAGGTGACACATCACCGGCAAGCACTTCGCGATAACAACACGTGAGGGGTAGTGGACTGGCGTCTGATAACAAAAATAAACTTTCTCTTCTTTTCACCAACATTCGAAGCGTCTCATCTAAACGTGATGAACTAAGCTCTGTCATTGACTCATGCGATGCTGACGTAGTGGTACTTACTGAAACGTGGCTTTCCGCAAAAGTTGGGAGCAACGAACTTTTTGAGTGTACCAGGCGATTCAACGTTTTTCGGCATGACAGAGGAGAAAGACGCGGCGGTGGTGTTTTGATTGCCGTCACCGATTAAATTACCTCGTCTACTGTAGATGTCGTATGCAGCCTTGAACTTGTTTGGGTTGAACTTCGCATGCGTTTCTAAACGCTTATCTTGGGTGTTTGCTATCGTCCACCATCGTTTAGTGCGACTTTTGTTGACAATTTACAATTCAATTAATACAATTATGGTACGTTTCCCAAATGCTTCAATAATGTTACTAGGCGACTTTAATTATCCAAATATTTTATGGTCGAACGAATCTCCTTATCTTTGTCTCTTTTCTACCGAGTGTAGCAATTGCTTGAACATGTGTGCTAATTTCAATCTCTCGCAAGTTGTAACCCAACCAACCCGAGTTACGCCCACAACATCAAGTGTCTTGGATCTTGTACTGACCACCTCCCCAGACCTTGTCAGTCCCATAACTTACTTAACAGGTTTAAGCGATCACTCTTTGCTTCACTTCACATTGAACATTCCTGTTCCTAATCAAGATAACCACTATAAATATATTAGAGATTATAAGAAGGCGGACTTTGTTGCTATTAATCGTGAGCTATGTTTGTTTCTGGATGAGTTCCTACAAGGGTTTGATGAGAGATCTATAAATATGAACTGGAATTTATTTAAAAATAAAGTGGCTTCACTCACTAATACGTTCATTCCATTGAGAACCATCAGATCGAACCGAAAATCACCGTGGTTTAACCAGTCACTGAAAAGGTTGTGAAACAAGAAAAAACGCTTGTTTCGTTCCGCGAAGTTATCCAATTCCCAGTCTCGTTGGGACACCTACCAATGTGCTGCTACTAATTACAAATTCGCATTAAAAGAAGCGAAATACTCATTTTTTAGTCAAACTTTACCTTCTATGCTCATACATAATCCTAAACAATTCTGGAATGTTGTAAACAAGGCTGACAAGCATGTTATAACACTTAGATGTACAGATGGTACAGTAGTTCCTAGCGGTCAATGTGCTAGCATTCTCAACGCGGTGTTTGTTTCGGCGTTTTCTAGTAATGTAAACGCTACTTACCCTGCCTGTCACACTTACGAGTTTTTTCCAATGAATCCAGTTCTTATTGACACAGTTGGTATTGCGAGAATAATAGAAAAACTGAAGATGTCGTCATCCTCTGGTATTGATAATATCAACTCTAAATTTTTGCTCAATACTAAGATGTATAGCTCTATAATCCTGAGTAAACTGTTTCAGTAGTCTCTTGGTACAGGTTGTATACCAGAGGATTGGAAGATCGGGAAGGTGATCCCTTTGCACAAATCAGGTGAAAAGCATTTTCCAAATAACTTTCGACCCGTGTCACCAGCATTCCCTGTAAAAGCATGGAACATATCATTTACTCCCATCTTGCAATTCCAATTCTTTTTTCAATTCATCCCAGCATGGGTTTCGTAAGTCATTTTCATGTGAAACTCAGCTTTTGTGTTTCACACATGATCTACATTCCATTCTTGATCGTGGATCTCTGGCGGACTGCATATTCCTCGATTTTCCAAAGGCATTCGATAACGTATCTCACGAACTTCTCTTTCTCAAGCTGACTAAACTAAACTTAGACACCAACGTTCTTGCATGGTTGCGTTCCTTCCTCACCAACCGGTCCCAATTTGTGACGGCTAACAATATCAATTCTGATTTATCTCCAGTCGGCTCAGGTGTACCCCAAGGCTCGGTTCTGGGGCCCTTACGTTTTCTCATTTATATTAACGACCTGCCCACTAATATATGTTCATCCGTCAGTCTCTTTGCCGATGACTGCATCATTTATCGCGAAATTAACAGTGACTCTGACGTCTCACTTCTTCAATCAGATATTAACGGTGTTTCTGAGTGGTGTGATTTGTGGAACATGAAACTAAACATTAATAAGTGTAAATCTACGCGTGTTTCCCGTCTTGATACTCCGTGCGCTTCTTATCGTCTAAATAATCTCTCTTTGGAAACCGTATCATCGTATAAATATATGGGTGTGCATATATCTGCTAATCTGTCCTGGTCGTGTCACGTTGAATATATTGTAAATGACGCCAACCGCATGCTTGGATATCTCCGAAGAAATTTTTGTCTCGCTCCCAGCTCATTAAAATTACTTTTATATAAAACATTAGTTCGTACTAAATTGGAATATGCAGCTTCGGTTTGGGATCCTGGTCAAGAATCACTTATCTCCGAATTAGAAGCGATTCAGAACCGCGCATCTCGTTTCATCCTTTCAAATTACCATCGTACATCCAGTGTGACCGCAATGAAGTCTAGCCTATCATTACCTCTTCTTTCACAACGTAGAAAAATGTTCCGTCTGTGCTTGTTTCATAAGATAAATCATAATAATCAGATTCTAAAAGAAAGACTACTAACAACACCTCATTACGTTTCAGCAAGCATCGATCACCGTCATAAAGTTGCCATTCCGTCTTGTCCTACTAAACAGTGTGATGAGTCTTTTATTCCTAGTGCCTCAACAATGTGGAATCACCTTCCCGGAGTCATTTCCGAAATCCCCGATATCGAGTGTTTTAAAACTGCCGTTTCCAATCTTTTTTTGTAAAGAGCCATAACTACTGTATTATATTTTTTTGTTGTACGCTGTATGTTGTATTGTACCTTTTTAACACCCTCTCTCCTCTATAACGCCCCTGGCCCTGAGGGTAAATAAATAAATAAATAAAGTATAACATAACTCGTTTAAACACCATTCTTGAGTGTGTTCCTACAGAATAAAAATAAAAGTAGACGAATATTCACTTTTTAAAATTTTCTATATATAAAGTTCTTGAAGATAAGAAACGAAAAAAAGTACGTAAGATTCGAATAAAAAAGAGTTCGTTAACTTTTTTGTAATGTTTTGTAATGCTTCGTGTTTGGTCAACTTTCTTCAGTAACGCATCTCCTTTCTAAAACGTCCCAGTGCGGGTTTAACCAACAGCACTGAACGTCCGCAGATGGATGTCCACACTGGCGGTGGCCAATGCCAAGGTGGCTAGGTCAGTGACCCTAGGCTGGATGCGCCCTGTGCATTTGTCCGGCATTGTCATTGTGCTGGGTAAGTGCCTCGGGGGCTGCACTACCGTGCTGCTTTCCTCAACGAAGCCTTTTCGACAGCCGAAGACATCTTCGCGGCTGTCGAAAAGTACAGGGTGACTGCTCTATAGTTCCTACCAGCCAACTGGTTCTTGGTATCCGCCAAGTCGTTAGACCTTATACAGATACCAAATGACAAAGCAGCAAGGCCACATTCTATAAGTGGGAAGTCGAGCTTTCTGGGCACGCAGATCACGCACTTGCCCTTGATGCCCACGTGGCCGATGATGCTGAGCAACAGTCTCTTGCCCGAGATTCACAATTTCCCCAGCTGGACCAGTGTCGGACTGGGTGGAGGTGTCGTACCGGCTTCCATCATTGAAGACTTTCGGCGGAAGTTCAACCTGGAGACCATCTACTACCGTGAGGCACCGCCACATATTTACGATTCGCCAGAAGAGTCACGCGATTGTTAGGTGATTATTGAATTTAATGCATTAAAGTTAGGGAAAGGGAAAGAGAGCTGGCGAAAAATTGTGCCAGGAGCGGGGATTGAACCCGCAACCTTCGCCTGTCCGGGGCGACGCCTTAACCGATTAGACCATCCCGGCCACTGGTTTCGGCGGACTCAATCTTTGACCAGCTCTTTGTGTACTATTAGTTTCGAATTCGCTTAACTGGGTAGACGACAACCTTTTCTGATTTAAGGCCGAAAACTTTGATTTTCTGGGCACCAAAAATACATTTCTTGGAGTTCAATAGCACGCCAGTGGTACGCGTGCAGTCAAGGACTCTACGAAGCCGAGATAAGTGTTCGTCAAAGGTAGAAGAGAAGACAACAATATTGTCGAGGTAACAAAGGCAAATGTTCCAGGTAAGGCCATGGAGGAGGGCGTCCATCATGCGCTTAAATATGCACCTGAAGAGTGGCGACGCAGCTACCTTGGGGAAGGATGCGCTGCTTTGAAGTGTTCGTTATCCAGATGTGACATCTGTCGTCTGTGATTGTGGCGAGATTATAGGAAATGGCGATTCCTTTCTTATTAAACACAGGTATCGATAGGTTCAATGAGGCCAACAGATCCTTGAACTGGATTTGTCATGACCAGTGTAGCAGCGATGGCCGACTGAGGTGGTAGGAGTAAATCGTCGTCGGTGGTGTGGCGCAAGCGAGTGGCGCATCAGAATGGGGATTGGAGTCGTCCGTGGAATTGAGGTAATTTCACGATTGGCGCAGTCAATGAAAGCGGCGGTTGGAGATAAAAAATCCCACCCAAGAATGAGTCTATGATGCAGCTCGAGAGCACGGTGAACATTACCACATATCGGTTGCGACCCACCTGCAGTGATGCTGTACAATAGCCGAGCGGCTGCACCAGTTCGCCATTTCCCATACGCAACATTTCCCCTTCGTGTCACACAGAAGGGTTACGTGCTGAAGGTTGCTCAGGCCGCCCAAAAACTTCTTTTATGTCGTGTTTGCTCGTTCAGTGGAGCTAAGCTCTAAAAGTAAACTAATTAACTATTTCTTGAAAAAAAAAATTACGATTTATGTTAAACGCAGCTCCGGAGAGGACATCAGGGGCTGTCCTACAAGCTTGTATAACAACTTAACTGCGTTTTTATTTTTTATTTTTTTTTTTAAACTGCGAAGTAGGTTACCACAAAAACGTTCACCTAAGTTTTTTCTTTGGACCAATCCGCATGCATGTCACCCCTCCCCCCCCCCCTTTGCAAGAATGCCACTGCACAGCGGCGAAGCGAGAGACACGCAGGCAACTATTGCCGATACGCGCGCCCCTCGCGGCGGTGTCGCGCGTACTGGTCGGGAAGCGACCTCGGCAGTCGCAACTCGACTGCAGTGCATGGTACACCGGTGGGTGTTGCAAGGTCGACATGCCTGCTTGGGCTACCACATTGGCGGAAGCGTGGGAGCGGCGGCGGAGCTCTACCGCTCTCCCTACGCTGACTCAACAATGGCCGCGCGTGGCGCTGTTCGCTGGCGATCGGTAGCGGCCCCTAGCGGACGCAGGGTGCCCATACTCCACTCATTAAAACCAGAACAAATGACTGATATGGTTTTGGTGCGGCACAATGTGATAACCAAAATACTATACATTAACATTTCCACTAAAACAGGCCTTAAAAGGGCTATCAGCTCCTTAGCAGCGACCATCAACGGATCAATTGCTGCCGAAGCCATATTGGGTAAAGTTTCATCACCATGGAGAAAACCGTTCCTCCGCAAGCTGCCTGAGCTGACGACTGCAGCCACGGCAGCTGCTCCTCGGATGCGCCACATCCCCTAGACTTCTCGAGTCGCTTGCCGCCGGGTACGAAAGTGACGTTGACCCTGTCGCTGCCGCTGTTGACGCCGCTCCCGAGCCCGTGGTTCCAGTTTCGTCATAAATACCCGAAACCAGCCGAAAGTCGCTTCTCTCTGGACATCCATGTCAGATGAGAAGTGCACTCAACGGAGCTAGCTATCCTGCCCAAAACAGTTCGCGACAGCATGGAACAATGCGAAATATACATTGCGAAACATTTGAGAACCATCAATGTTTAATACGAATTGGTTGAATTAAGCAGTATGTTATTCGAATCGGCGATCAAAAGCAAAACTCGCACGTGTGTACTAATGGCCCGCAGTTTTCAATTAATTTACTTACGGCGCAACGTTAGCGCAAATTCCTAAGATTTTAGTGAAATGTAACAGGATGTAATTCAAATTGTAGTTCAGAAACAACACTCTATATGAATTAAAAATTAAACAAACATACATATTGAATCTTGAAAGGGAGAAACGAACTGGACAACTTTCAAGAGCGCGTCGAGCGATGCATGAACTGTCGTTTTATTGTGTTTTATTCATAGTGCTCAATTTATGTCCTAATTGCGGACATAATGCGAAAACTGTATACCACAGACATCATGAACCAATACAAATTTTCGATTCTCTGACACTGACGCGTTACAACAGACCCCAGTTCACATCAATACACCGCATTAATCGTGATATCAGTCTCGGATCTCAGAAATGTCGGCTAAACTGGGCTCAACAGACGAAAACATGTTGATCCCAATACGAACAATACACGTATGAAGGAAATTCGTGGGTCCCTTTCGCTTCGGCCGGTCCGATAACCACTCAAAACTCCGACCCTATTACACCAATTCCTTATCATGCAAATTCTCGAATCAATTAGCGTATTTTCTTGACTCTAGTCCGCACCCAGTGTATTGGGGAGGAGATCGAACAGTCACGCCTCTAGCGGTGCGCTTCAGCTGTGGGGACAACAAACCGTATTTTCTTGTTTGTTTTTGATCCGAGAAATCGAAGATGACGATTCGAAGGCCACTCCTCGTGCGACCAAAGCACTGGTCAGAGCGAAGCGCTCGTGCCCAGACCGTGCTCGGCCAGGTTCAATTTCTTTGTTATGCTGTGTTGGTAAACACCGGGCTGTGGGGACAACAAGCTCGATAAAGCGCCCCCTATAGTTCGATCTCCTGCCCAATAGATCGAACAGTCACGCCTCTAGCGGTGCGCTTCAGCTGTGGGGACAACAAACCGTATTTTCTTGTTTGTTTTTGATCCGAGAAATCGAAGATGACGATTCGAAGGCCACTCCTCGTGCGACCAAAGCACTGGTCAGAGCGAAGCGCTCGTGCCCAGACCGTGCTCGGCCAGGTTCAATTTCTTTGTTATGCTGTGTTGGTAAACACCGGGCTGTGGGGACAACAAGCTCGATAAAGCGCCCCCTATAGTTCGATCTCCTGCCCAATAGATCGAACAGTCACGCCTCTAGCGGTGCGCTTCAGCTGTGGGGACAACAAACCGTATTTTCTTGTTTGTTTTTGATCCGAGAAATCGAAGATGACGATTCGAAGGCCACTCCTCGTGCGACCAAAGCACTGGTCAGAGCGAAGCGCTCGTGCCCAGACCGTGCTCGGCCAGGTTCAATTTCTTTGTTATGCTGTGTTGGTAAACACCGGGCTGTGGGGACAACAAGCTCGATAAAGCGCCCCCTATAGTTCGATCTCCTGCCCAATAGATCGAACAGTCACGCCTCTAGCGGTGCGCTTCAGCTGTGGGGACAACAAACCGTATTTTCTTGTTTGTTTTTGATCCGAGAAATCGAAGATGACGATTCGAAGGCCACTCCTCGTGCGACCAAAGCACTGGTCAGAGCGAAGCGCTCGTGCCCAGACCGTGCTCGGCCAGGTTCAATTTCTTTGTTATGCTGTGTTGGTAAACACCGGGCTGTGGGGACAACAAGCTCGATAAAGCGCCCCCTATAGTTCGATCTCCTGCCCAATAGATCGAACAGTCACGCCTCTAGCGGTGCGCTTCAGCTGTGGGGACAACAAACCGTATTTTCTTGTTTGTTTTTGATCCGAGAAATCGAAGATGACGATTCGAAGGCCACTCCTCGTGCGACCAAAGCACTGGTCAGAGCGAAGCGCTCGTGCCCAGACCGTGCTCGGCCAGGTTCAATTTCTTTGTTATGCTGTGTTGGTAAACACCGGGCTGTGGGGACAACAAGCTCGATAAAGCGCCCCCTATAGTTCGATCTCCTGCCCAATAGATCGAACAGTCACGCCTCTAGCGGTGCGCTTCAGCTGTGGGGACAACAAACCGTATTTTCTTGTTTGTTTTTGATCCGAGAAATCGAAGATGACGATTCGAAGGCCACTCCTCGTGCGACCAAAGCACTGGTCAGAGCGAAGCGCTCGTGCCCAGACCGTGCTCGGCCAGGTTCAATTTCTTTGTTATGCTGTGTTGGTAAACACCGGGCTGTGGGGACAACAAGCTCGATAAAGCGCCCCCTATAGTTCGATCTCCTGCCCAATAGGCCTCGGGGGCAAATTTGGGGTCAAAAATTAAAGTGTTTAACTAAATAACCTGCACGCCGTGTATAGACCGCACTTACTGCCTCATCACAACCAAAAAACTTATCATACGCAGCACACCATGACAAATTTCTGCTGTATTGGTTCACAAAAAAACTTATATCGTACGTAAATCAACATTACTATTATCTGTCATTCACGAAATTCGTCACGTCTCGTCATAATGAACGATCTTGACGAACAAAACTGCCGTATAGTCTACACCTGGAAATAGTCGGCAATAAGTAATGTCGACAATGATCATCGTCTAACGGCAGGAGAATTAAACCGATTTTCCCCATGTGCAGGCTATGTCGGCCACTTCGACGAGGATGGCAACGTCTGTGTGGTGGAACGCATCAAGAACCCGATTCGTTGTATCGATATTCATGTGGTTGCCGCCAAGCTGGAAGAAGTCCTGCTGAGTTATCCCAGCGTAGCGCTCCTCACGGGGAATTTTGGGGAGGCGCCCCGGTTTTTGTGGTACTGGCCGAGGATTCACTGCATACCAGACGGCGACAACTATTCCCTAGTCGAGAAAATGCTCCCTCACGTTGCCGGTAAACTTATCACAAAACCGAAAAAACAACAACAAAAAAAACTATGAAAAAACTGTTGCAAACTAAAGGCATATATGATTACCATATAATATAGTGTTCTAAACAAAAGCAGTTCAGAAGTCTAGTCTAGAGGCTACAATATGATGGTCCCTCTCATGTAAGACAAAATATCAGTGAAAGAAAACAACAATGGTGTGTCGCCATGAACACCACGCTTCTCTCGTTTATCGATATGACTCGAGTGACGGAGGAAGAAAAGTTTTTTCGCGACTGATGAAACCTTACACTTTTTTCTGCCTAGTTATACAATCCCGCTAACACTCGTATTGTATTACTTTCAGAGCAATTCGAGTATGAAAAACAGCTGCACGAAGGGCTCGAATTCGTGCCGGACCTGCCAAAGTCCCCTGCTGGTCAATCTCTACGCCGGGAACTGCGTTCGACATCTTTAAAGAAAAGTTCGGCGTCCTTTTCAAATTGACTGAACCAGTCGACATCACTATTCGAATGCTCACACAACAAAACTATTTCGTTAAAGTGGATGCATTCGTTGTTCTCACATGTGAAAGGATACCAAAACAAACGTTATAATTTCCAGCTTCGTCAGAATTAAAATTTCTTAGGTTTCACCGTAATATGACTTCAATGAGTAGTTGAAGTAACAGCAAAGTTTTTTCACACACGTTTTATTGAAATAAAGAGTTCAATGAAGATTTTGAAGTTTGTAGAGTTTTTCGTAAGATTACTCTAATTAGAAAGCCAACAAATACATTTTAACATGCAGATTATTTTATACAAATATTTATTTTTTTCAGCATGACTGGGCACAAGTAGCACGGTATTAGAGTAGGAAGCTGCACATTGACCCACCCAAACAGTTTCCTTTATACAACTTTTGTGAGAGGAATACCGAAGCCAAAGAAATAAAGTACATTTGGTTCGTAGGTTGAAAGTATGATTATGTCATGCCGACTAGAAAGCGGGCATGTATGTTTCCCAGGGACGAACTTCCAACTGACTTCGTTTGTGGGCCATTCAGCAAAAAAAAATTACACCATCTTCCCGAGGGGAACCATGGGGTGATGCGGAGCGTCGCGGATCGTTATTAACGGTGTTATTAACGGTGTTAGTAACGTTGTTAGTAACGTTGTTAACTTGCGTGTTATTACGTTGTTAACTTGCGTTGGTTACCACACATCGCGTGAACGTTGTTGGAAACTCCGCGATGCTCCGCATCACCCCATGGTTCCCCTCGGGAAGATGGTGTAATTTTTTTAATTCCGTAGACGAAGGTGAAACGGTTAACGAAGGTCTTTATTGAGCAGAGTCTAGTACTTGAGGTGTGCACTTTGCTTTGATGAGGATGGCTTTGTGGTCGCTGAAGTGAACCGTGAGGGGATCTTGGTGCAGTGGGTGGATCTTGAAATTGGTGAAGACGTGATCAATGCAAGTGCCGTGAATGGTAGTTGGCTGTTGTTTTCGGTCGTCGTATGATACGTGTTGCAGCGAGTGGTGTGATGACATGTACTCAACTATCCAATGGCTCTTCATGACGTTGACATTAAAGTCGCCAATGAGCATGAAAGGATGTGTGTCTGCGTATTGCTTTTGGTAGTCACCCATGGCCTCGTCGATGTACTGCTCCACGGCTGTGCGTGAGAGGTTGGGTGCGAGGTACATGGTCATGACGTTAACGCCGTAGACGCTAGCGGCACAATGCTCGCCGTTGCTACGTTGGTCAGCAGTGGGGCGCAGTTGTAGGTCCAGCGCGTTGACGGAACGTTTGTCGGAACGCTTGACGTAGATTTCCACACCGCCCGCAGGTCGTCCAAACCCCTGCGTACGCGCGACCGTAGCGTAGCCCGCAATGTCAACGTTCATGCGCGAAACCCACTAACTGACGGGACTGTTGCTTCCATCACACTTCATCGGAAGAACGGAGTGAAGTGGAGTCAACAGCGCTGAACTGAACGCGCGCAGCGCGCTACCGCTGCTTATATATATTCACACTTGAAGGAGAGGAGACTAGAGGAGGAGAGTTGCGCATGCGCGCGCGGTGTGAGTAGAAGCGAACGCACGCGAAGTGCACGCAGCTGGTAGAGAGAGAGAGCGGAGAGAGTAACGCGCAGCTGTTGGAGAGAGGGAAGGAGGAGAGTTGCGCATGCGTAGTGTGAGTGCGGACTACGACGCCGCGGGACATAGACCCGAGCAAGAGATGCTCCGCATCTAAAAGGAACTACCCAACGGGTTCATTTTGCAGAAGGCATTTTCTTGATCTAAGTAAAATATATTTAATTGCCAAGTGCCTTTTGGGGCGCCTAAGCTTGAACGAGCTGTAAAAGCTGCTCAACTACAAACCTAAAGCTGGTTCGGGTATACTCGATCATTTCATGTACTCGATTTGAGGGTGATACTTTATTTTCCACAAGTTTTGACTCAGAAATCATCTAGATCACTTTAAGAGCATTGTTTCGAGCAACAGTTAATAAATGTGTTCAGCAAACTGCTCAAACTTGAGCAGTTTTCTTACGTGTCTAGGTAGGGAGGCCTCTTCGGTTACGGCCTACGAAAGCAATGCCAGGCAATAACCAATATCAAAGAGTCGGTATCACAAGAAAAACTGGCAAGGAAGCGAACGTAGAGTACTGAAATGTGCGATTCATCTTCTATGCTTTCCTTTGTCTTTTCCTCTTTTAATGCGTCAGCATTAGTGGCCTGGTACATGCGCTGACCTTGGACTCCACAGCTCCGCTGGCTGTGGAAACTGGCTAGAAAACACCTTCTGCAAGCGCCGACAGAAGGCTGCGGGGGGCGTATTTCGATAGGCTTGCCGATAGGACGCATAGCAACGGAAACAGCACTGGATTGGCTGGTTATTGTTAGCGATGCCATGACGTAACTCCTAGCAACCGAAGATAGCCGGCGACGTCCCCCTTCGCGGATTCTCGGCGCCGCGCAGTGTGTGTGTGTGAGGGGCCGGGGGGGGGGGGGGGGGTCGTCACTGGGGCGCGCGTGATGTCCCCCCACTTCGCAGCGACAGTCTGCGGATGGCTCATCATGACATATTAAAACCACTTGGGCCTTGGGTCACAAATACACGCCGCCTCGCGGCGCCCCGCCGGTGGCCCAAGTACGCCCCAGACCCGCTTTCTCCCACTGCAGCCCGGTTGCTAGGTGTTTCGTCACGCTGTCAACAAATCTTGCGCGGCCGCCGTCCTTCATGCACACGCTAAGTGACCTGATATATTTGAACCAGGAAGGAGAGGGGTTCGGGAATGTTCATCCCGCGCAAAAGTGCCGAGAGGCTGCAATACCATGCTTTGTTAACGCTGCGCCAAATGCTAACGGATTTCTTTGAGAATCAGCATGGCGGCAACAGCGACGCGCACCTTTCCGCTCTAATGCCATGGTTCCGTAGGAAACTTTAGAATTGACTGCTAACGCCTAAGGCATATAGAGAATACACTCGCTGTGCCTTGAATGGCAGAAAAACTTGCGTTAAGTTTTTTGTATTTTTTTTGCCTTGGGGTGAAAGGGGCCCTGCAACGACTTTTTGACTGGTTTTCAATTTGTACGGAACCTTAGCGCACTGAACGTAGTAACCTAATAAAAAATTTCTTTTCTCAAATTTCGCTTTATTTTAAAAGTCATAGGTAAATTAAAATTACAAAAAAGCAAACAATAACCACTTTCATGACGTCCTTGGTCCTGGCTCGAGTGGCCGTGAACTCAAGGAGGGGTAGTGAGCTCAGCGAGCGCTCACGGCTGCCGCACTCCGTGTCGACGGTTCGAGTGGGCGCCCATAAAGCATGTGCTGGATAGTCTGCATCAAGCGGGCGGCTCGCATTGCATTTGCTGCGCGACAAAACACTAATTGGACATGACACTTCGTAGGCCACAAACGACAGCAAGCACGTGGTAAAGATCAGTTCAGAACGAGAGCCACTTCGCGCTGCCAAACCGCCAAATGGCCAAACCGCAAACTGCGGTCGCATGGGCTTGAGGACCGGTCGGATCCTCAAGCCCATGCGACCGCAGCGCCGTCGCGTTCATCCGGGGCCTTTCTACGCTCGCCGCTCGTCGGCGCCGTGATCTCACTAACCTTTCTAGAATGGCACCACCTTTTCCACCGCTTGGTGGTGGGTATGTCGACGGGCCATTTCTTGTTTCCGTACTTTCTAAACTGCATTTGTTTCTTTTTTGATCTGAAATACTGAACAAGAACTACTTTTATAAATAATTGAAACGGTTCGCGCCACTTATATTTCGTATTTCGACTAAAAAAAGGTTTTCGCAACTCTGACCAGTAGTAAGACCAGGACCAAAAACGTCACGATATCGTCACATATCGCGCGCTTTCGGCACCGCGGGTCGTCCCCGTAGGTGGAGGAAGTTTCCGCGTCGTCCGATTAAAATATGACGCACTGATATTTAGTAGTTACTTTCTCCGTGCCCGCTGGCTTGCCCGAATCCCAAGAGAGGTGAAAACCGCAAAAAAGGTAGACGCTTAAATATGATTGCAGGGCCCCTTTAAATAAATGTCATTAATAAATGTTACAAAGACGTAACGTGCGATTTCTCTCCATTTCTTTGTCATATGCGTCATTGTAAAGGCAGATGAAAGGAGGACCACGCCGGAAGGGTGTTTTAAAAGGCGCGTAGGCGCGCAAAGTGTTCGTTTGGGCGTTCTAAATTTTTAGGTTATGTGACATCACACCGAGTCATTTGAGACAATAAAAAAAGTCTAAAAATGCGCTTATCATTCACACCACGCAGGGCCCTCACCAAATACGTCAGAGGAATTCGAGCTCTCAACAGACTCGACAACTAAGGGTTTCGTAAACTTTATCTTTCCATCCCCCCTCGTGTATTGGACTTCGAGCGCTTAACGTAGCGGTTAAGCTGGAACTTCTAGTATAGGCTTCTCCTAATGACGGCCAACTCAAAGAATCCGTTCGCGGGTAATGGCTTTGCGGGAGCGCATATTTGTTTTTCTAGTGGTTCGAACATTTTTTAGGACTTGTCACGACTCGACGGCTGGCTTGACGGCCTGCTTGACAAGGCGTCGTGTCGAAGACAGAGCTCGGGCGCTTGGTCTACGCCAGCGAGGTGGACTTAATTTCACCTTGTGATGGACCGCAGCGGACGCCACCAGCCATCCCAGCCAACCAAGTGCCGGGAACATGTCGCGGGACGGACGCCCCCCCCGCGCGTCGCTGGAGCCCTCTCGAAAGTCACGTGATGCTCACGCTGGATTGGATTGGCTCCGATGGCTCGTAGCGTCCTCCGTGATCTAGCATTAAGGGGACCGGAATGTAACAGGTCTCGTCACTCGACTGCCTCGCGTGTCATGCGCCAAGTGATCAACGGAATGTTATTTTTGGGAGGACCCATTAGCTTAGTGAAGGCGCTTTGGCCTGCCTCCAAAAAAAGAACTGGGATGGCAAACTGAGACGCGTTAAAATCATCAGAGCGGCATTTTTTTTTTTTTCGAAACCAGACAAGAATGTTGCCGCCACACTTAGTTTTAGTTTTTTTTTTTTTTTTTTGAGGACCCTTATAAGTTCTGGGGCTCCGTGTTTTCGGGAAATCTCTAAAAATTAACCTCCGAGCCAGTGGCGTAGCCAGGAGGGGAAATTCAGCGCTCCCTCCCCCTTTCCTCCCCCCCCCCCCACCTCTACCCCCTGAAAAAAATTCCTGGCTGCGTCACCGCTCCCCGCCGGTTTTATAAAAGTCGGGAACAACTTAAAGAAAAACCCGAATGGAAGCTGTCTTTAAGAAGAAACATCCAAGCTGCAAGGAAAGAAAAATCTTTATCGACAGTTTTATTTGGCGTTGACCAAGAATGAACTGTCAGCAAAGCTGATCCTTTGTTCGGAACCACAACAAGCTTATCTCATTTACATCTCTAATAGGTACAGGGAAGTTTTTATTGTATTCGGATAGCGTGTGTGTTCCCCGGTGGCTAAGGAATTCCACACCCGCAATTTTTTTTGTCAACATAAACACCGATAAAACCCGTTTTTTTTTTGTCCGACACCAAAATCGACGCCGAAAAACAACGAATCTGTGTGAAAGGATACATTCCTAAAAAAACACCCCCAATTGAAAGAAAAATAAACTCCGAAAACACAGAACCCTACTTATAACCAGAAGTGTACACGCACGTTGCTGGATAGAATATAGCTCTAGCGCTTTGGTGGAGTGATACGGGGATTACAACGCATCTAAAAGCTGTGCACAGTTGCAGCCTTGCTGTATTTGCTGTATTTGTAACTATCGAACTTAATCGTCGTACAGTTCCACATTAAATACTGCTGTAAAAATTTCCTCTCCGTCTTATTGCCCCATTAAAAAACGGCAGTGGCGTAGCCAGGATTTTTTTTTTTTCGGAAAAAGGGTGGGAGCGGGTGCGGAGAAGGAGAGGGAGGGGGTCAAAATGCATGTGTGTAATGTAGGGTCGGCTGGATGTCGGTGTGGGGGTGAGGGGGGGGGGGCGGCTGAAGCCCTATAAGCCTTCCCCCCCCCCCCCCCCCCTGGTTACGCCACTGAAGCACGCAGAATCTTGCAACGTCTGTTAGTACATGATTCCATGATTATCTTACATCTGTTGGCTAAACATTGTCTTCTTGAGTTTCGAATGGCGCGCTGTCAGAGATCCTTCTAGATGTTCTAGTCGCGCTTATTCACCGAAAAAATAAGCGACTTGAATATTTATGCACCCCTAAAACGAGATGGCCGAACTACAACTCGCTGTTTCCATCAGAATTTACGAGATCCCCGTCACAAAGCAGTGTAATGGAATGAGGTATTAAATGAGACACCGCATGATCATCGAGGTGGTTTTGTCGATTTTAAGTGGCACATGTACGTCTTTTATGGTGCGAGATTAGATAAAAGCGTACGTACGTGGCGGAGTAGAGGATATCTACGCGTTAGGGTATAAACAAATGACTAGGCTGAAAAAAAAAACTACGTGAGTTTTAATATTTTATACACATCTAATTTGTTTATTGTGTCCACGTTTAAGTGTAGCGAGGACTTTTATATACCCATTGTTCCTCTCTTTTGTTTTGAGGAGTCATTCTAACAGAATCGCCAGAGTTTGGAGTTAGTGGTTTAATTCATAAGCAGGGAGTTTCGAGGTTATTGATCAATCAATATTTTAATAAGTCTCGGTCCTTGCAAACCTATATATGAATTTTGAAAAGGTACAGTGAAGGAGTCACTAAAAATCTACTTAATGTTTTGGTCATCTATAAATGACGCGTTTTTACCAAAGCGTGAAAGATTGACAAAATTAAACTAAAAATGAAAATGGCTATGTTTCTTGCATGTGAAAAACTATACCGCCCTCTATCTTTGATTAGTACATGCTCCAAAATTCTCGACCACATTGACTGAAACATTTATTAACAATATTTAATGATGTAGGCATTTTTTTATGAGCATGGTTTTTGTAAAAGCATATATTATATATATATATATATAGTCCGGCCTTCCTGACGAAGGCCGGACTCCGGCCGAAACGTCGAAGATTAAACCGTCCGTTGTTGCTGTTTCCACCAAGGGTTTTTTCTTACCAGTTATATACCCACGCCTTCGTCCTCCCGCCACCATGCCCGTTATATATATATATATATATATGTATGTATATATATATATATATATATATATATATATAAGTCAAAGATGCGTACTGTCGGAGTTACTAATACGAAGTTTATTACGACGTTTCGAGCGGGGACCGCTCTTCATCAGGTAATTACCTGATGAAGAGCGGTCCCCGCTCGAAACGTCGTAATAAACTTCGTATTAGTAACTCCGACAGTACGCATCTTTGACTTATTAACTTTTCCCGGTTCATTGCTTTTATATTTACCTTACTTCACCTATATATATATATATATATATATATATATATATATTATATAATATATATATACAGGGTGTCACAAAAAACATTTACACGGTATTTTTTACCGCAAAAATAAACTAGGCATCGCCGAACGCTCATTCTCTGCCCAAAGGTAGCACTAGAGGTCACAACCAGATGCCAAATTTTCAGCCTGATCCGATAACTTAATCAAAAGTTATAAGTGATTTTCTGAAAACTTCAATGGAAAAATGGAGCCCATTTTTGCCCGTTTTCGGTTTCTGGTGCCATAGAGCCCCATGTGTTTGAAAACTCCGTCGGCCGCCATTTTCCCGTTGAAATTTTCAGAAACTCACTTATAACTTTTGATTAAGTTATCGGATCGGGCTGAAACTTTGGCATCTGGTTGTGACCTCTAGCTCTACCTTTGGGCGGTGAATGAGCGTTCGGCGATGCCTAATTTATTTTTGCGGTAAAAAAGACCGTGTAAAGTTTCTTTTGTGACACCCTGTATATACGACAACAAGATACAGTGATTCTTAGCCAAACTGTAAGTACTCGTCAAACTGATATAATAATTTAGACTTTTAGAAAACATACGATGAAGTGTCTTGTCTATAATTACCACTTAAGATCGTTTCTGTAAATAGCTTCCTTTAAGTCTGGGATTTATCAAGCATGGGGGATGTACGATTGGCCTCACTCCAATTGTCATAAGACGATATAGTCTATAGACTGTATAGGCTAGCTGAAATAGTATTTAGCCTATATCCGCTGTGGGATAAAAATTAGAGTTGTTTGCGAGTGGCCCTGTAGTCGCCAACAGAATAAAACCATAGATAATAAGATAAAATAAAGGATCACCTCCTCAAGCTCAAACTGCGATATCATGACCGGTAAACGGTGGTAAACCCAGAAAAATCGGTATTTATGGCACTAACACTGAAAGCGATTTCAGAACTATAATGATTTCCTAAGTAGTACCAAAGTATTTTTGAATATCTGAAGTGAGTATTTAGAATTAAAGATTACAAGAGATTTACGATAGAGTAGACATATCGAAAACATGCCCACAAAAGCAAACAAGACACAATGTTTCCTGAAAAGGAACCATTTCATAAGAAGTACCAAAGTATTTTTGAATATCTGAAGTGAGTATTTAGAATTAAAGATTACAAGAGATTTACGATAGAGTAGACATATCGAAAACATGCCCACAAAAGCAAACAAGACACAATGTTTCCTGAAAAGGAACCATTTCATAAGAAGTACCAAAGTATTTTTGAATATCTGAAGTGAGTATTTAGAATTAAAGATTACAAGAGATTTACGATAGAGTAGACATATCGAAAACATGCCCACAAAAGCAAACAAGACACAATGTTTCCTGAAAAGGAACCATTTCATAAGAAGTACCAAAGTATTTTTGAATATCTGAAGTGAGTATTTAGAATTAAAGATTACAAGAGATTTACGATAGAGTAGACATATCGAAAACATGCCCACAAAAGCAAACAAGACACAATGTTTCCTGAAAAGGAACCCACCAACAAACGTTTCCGAAATCAAGAAAAAAAGTCATAAAAAAACGTAGTTGTTAATATAGCCCATTGATATCACCTGTCCTTGAATTAACGACAGTAACATGGGGCCCATATACTGTGACACAGTTTTCCTAAAATTGGAACAAAATAATCTTATGGCAGGCAAATTCAGTTATAATAAATATATTCGTGCCTGCTTTCCCAGTGAGCTTTGTAGTCTTGCGAAACCGCAAGCTCGTGAATGAAGAACGAAATCCGATGCTGTTAAAACTTGTTTCATAACTTAGTTCAAATTAAAAAAAATGACTCCATAAACACACGCATTGAGGAGAATACGCACTGCCATGGCATAATATCATGAATTGACCCTTTCCGAAAGTCAGTCTAGCCACCCTGTGCAGAGCCAAACCCGACGTTCTAATGGCGACATTACGCAGCTTCTCCACACCAGAAAAAGGGAACGGCTTCGAAAGCATAAAGCAAAAAAGGAAAAAAAGATGTTGGTTCTTTTACTTCACCTTCGATTCACGAAACTCGAGGGCGCTTGATTCAGCCGAGCATGATCTCCTATCACTGCCATTAGAGCGGCAATATTGGAGCTTTTGGGACTGTCGCAAGGTGACTCTAACTTTTGAAAAGGGTCTATCATCTGTCAAAGGGATAAAGCAAAATTTAGCTCTGTTTTTTTTTTTGTTTAGGCAGAAGCTACGTTGTGTCAGCACCTTGGAAACACCAGTCTTCCACTCGTAAACGCCCGACAACTAATTAAAAAAAATAAAATGTTTTCTTAATACAACCTGGTAGTGGGGAGGCCAATGTAGGTATGATGTTGAATGCCTCTCGCCCCGGGGCGACTCAAGGAAGCGCAGCGCAAATGCATAGACACCTTGGGTTTGAACGGAATCGCAAAGCTTGGCGAAAAAATCCCCAGTGCTTCCGCAACGTCCATTCCACACCATCAAGATCGCCGTTATATGCAGACGATAAGCAGGAGCTCCATCTGAGAATGCGGGAGCCTCATTCCAAGCCAACCATACCACTCTCCACCCCGGATGGAGGGGCCACACTGTCATGTCATCGTCATTCCCGTAGAAGAAAAGGAAGTCGGCATACATGTACTCAACGTCTATTGTGATCCGAGATTTACAAAATCCGATTTACATCACCTACTGAGAGAAGACGTGAAGAGAGCCGTGAAAACGCCGCATATCATAGCCGGAGATTTCAACGCGCCTCACCCCACATTGGGATACACTTACACATCGCCCAAGGGCAGGAAGGTCGCGGACGCGATTAGCAGGGATGGCCTTACGTTGCTTACGGACGTAGAATTCCCCGACGCGCATCGGTACTAGCACGTGCAGAGATACGTGCCCCGACCTGACGCTCACGAAGAACATCAAGGACCCGAGTTGGAGTAACCTGAACGAGCACCTCGGCAGCGACCATTACGTTCTGGAGGCCGAAATTCACACCCGGATATACAAAAGGGAGATTGGCTGTGCAACCATCACCCAGTGGGACAGATGGAGGGAGCACAGGGGCCGGCAAGAAGTCACGATCGAGAACGTAGACGAATGGACGACGGACCTGGTGAGCAGCATAGGCTGTTTCACCAAAGTGATTGACACGACGGAAGGCACCCCGGTGGTTGATTCCACCCGCTGCACTTGTGGGAAGCCAAGAGGAGTCTCTGACCAAGCGCTGGAAATTTCATAGATACAACGAAAAGCTCAGGAAGAAGATCGAGGAGCTGAACACAAAGGCCGAGGCGTAAGCGATGACACTGACGAGGCAGAATTGGGACTCGATGTGTGATCGCATGCAGGGCAGGCTCGGCGTCTCGAGCCCCTGGAAACTGCTGCGAGCCCTCATTGATCCCGAAGGGATGAGAACGGCTGCCCGAAACCGCATCTCCGAGCTGACGTATCGTATCGGGGGCCCGGACGAGATGAGTGACTTGCCAAAAGGTACTTGTTCCTGAAATCCCCAGTGGAGCAACCCGACTATCGGGGGCGATCGAACGAGGAACTCGGCGAGCCCGCCATGGTGAAAGAACTGGTAGAAGAGCTGGTGCGCATGAAGAAAACGGCCACCCCAGTACCGGACTCTATCACAGTGAGACATCTCTACAACCTGGACGACAAGTCGATAAAGGAGCTGGTGGACTACTTCAATCGCGAACACTGGGCCAAGGACATCGCCCCGACCGGCTGGAAGAGGGCGGACGTCAGGTTCATTCCGAAACGCATTAAAGAGCTGAAGCTCGAGAATATTAGGCCGACCTCCCTGACGTCGCACCTGGGCAAAGTCTTTGACAGGGGGATCAACACCCGACTGACCAAGTATATCGAGATGCACTCCATTCTGGCCAACACTCAGCTCGGCTTCCGGCCACACACGTCTCCACGTCTACGCAGGACGTCCTCCCGTGGATGTACAAGGGCCTGCTGGAGAACCCCCCGAAGGACCAAACGCGCTGTATCCTCGCGTTGGACCTGAATGGGGCCTTTGACAACGTCTCGCACGCCATCATCCTTGAGGGCCCGAACGGTGTGCACTGCGGCAAGAGAATTTACGACCACGTGAGAAGCTTTCTGACGGGGAGACAGGCCACTCTGACGCTCGTCAACATTACGTCCCAGCCAATCACCCTGGGCCCGAGGGGAACATTGCAAGGCGCCCTGCTGTCCCCACTTCTGTTCAACCTGGCCATGTGGGACCTCCCGGCCAAGCTGACCGAGATACCGGGCATTGAACACGCCATCTACGCCGACGACGTCACCATCTGGTGCAATACGGGCAGCGACACCGAAGTCGAGGAACGGCTGCAGAGGGCGGTGGACGCGGTCGCGGCGTACGCGAAGAACAGGGGGCTCGAGTGCGCTCCGGAGAAATCGGAGCTGCTCGTGTTCCGCAATCCTTGGGAAAGATCCGTTAGAAACTTCAACGTCAAACTCGACGACCAACCGATACCGAAGCCTAGCGTGGTCCGGATCCTAGGGCAGAATATCCCCCAGGGCACAGGTAGCATGGTGACGATTCCGAAGCCGGCCACCTTGACCGAACAAGTGACAGGCATGCTGAGAAGAATACGCAACAAGAGACACGGACTTAAGGAGAAAGAAGCGATCCGGCTGTGCAGGCGTTCGCTATCTCCCGTATTACGTACAGGACGGCCTACCTTCGCCTCGCGAAGACCGAATTGGGGAAGCTGAACGTCGTGATCAAGAAGGCCTTCCAGTCGGCACTGCGCGTGCCAGAGCGTGCCAGAGCGTGCACCTACCGAGCGACTCATGGAACTGGGTGTACACAACACAACACTTCGGAGGAACTGAGAGACGCACAGATCGCCGCGCAGCTCCAGCGGCTGTACGGGACGGCCAACGGCAGGTGGCTGCTTGGGAAACTGAACCTGGAAGCTGAGAGAAGCCGGTCCGCTCCATCCGAGGACCCCCCTCTAGAAGTGAGAGCCAAGATCAAGGTCAGCACAATACCGAAGAACATGCAGCCGGAGGGAGACGCAGACAGGAGAAAAACAAGATCGGAGGCCCTGGGGCGCATGTGGGATATAAGGAGCGGAGCCGTGTACGTAGACGCGGCCCGGGGACAAGACCGAATCGCCACGGTGGCCGTGATGTCCTCGGTCTGCGAAAGGACGATTAGCGCAGCGTCGGTGAAGAAGATCGGGTCGACAGCCCGCGCGGAGATGGTGGCCGTAGCACTGGCCATCGCTTGGAACCCGAGAGCGACCGTCCTTACAGACTCGCAGGCAGCGTGCTGAAACTTTGCGGCGGGCTTCATCGGACCCGTAGCAGCAAGACTGGTTCAAAAGCGCTTACCGGAGTCAGTGCATTTCGTGTGGATGCCGGGCCACGTGGGACACAGGGGGAATGAGGCAAATCACGCAACGGCCCGAGGTTTACTTCCCAACAGGGCCTCCCCCTTCCGCGGCGACGATGCTGACGACGAGGCATCGTACTGCGAACGACTGAAAATGCCATTCGATTCGCCAGGTGGCGGTTCCCTCTGCCGCACAAGAATCTCTCGATAGAAGAACACCTTATACGAAGACTCCAGACGGTCTCACTAGAAACTCTAGTGAGACCGTCTGGTCTACTGACGCCTAACCCCTGGTTAGTTCAGTTGGTAGAGCGCTCCACTTGTAATGGAGAGGTCCCGGGTTCGATACCCGGACCAGGCGGATTTTTTCCGTCGCGCACCAGTCACCTAGCTGTGTTTGGAGATTTGTGTTTGTCCTTTGTCCCTCTCGTTCCACTTCTCCAGGGATTATTTTCATCATTCTTGTCCAGCTCGCTTGCACCTTTGCATTTAATTGCATTATAACCAAAACTCACAAGAAACGCCGGACAGACTGAACACGTCCCACCCGTCTCCCGCATGCACGCACTGCGGGTGCGAATGGGCCGACGCGTATCACGTCGTGTGGGCCTGTCAGAAGATCCCAGGCCTGGTGCCGTTAACGAACCCGACGACGGAACGATGGGAGGCCGCGTTACGCAGCGAGGACCTGAGCCAACAGCTACTGTTGGCAGTGAGAGTGGTAATAGCGTCCAAATCCAGGCGAGGGTGACATTGTATAGGAGGCTAATCGTAGCGATCAGTCGGCTAATTAAAGGGGCGGTGCAACGATATTCAATTGGAATGTTTTTCACTTCACACGAGCTTACTGGCACTAGTGGGACTCAAGGATACTCGCACGCAACGCCACTGACCAAGAAACTCCTTTGTTGCGCTGTAATTTCGAGGACAAAACCGATAATTTTCATTCAACCTCTCCTTCGCAAAACCTGATGACCTAGCTGGGCAGTAGCAGTACCGCCCAGTGACGATATTTGAATTCGGCTCATAGATTGGACCCGAGCATGGCGTGGACACTCGATTTGGGCTCGTGATAATCGATAGCTCGAGAAGCATTCGGGTAGTGGCCCGTGTCCAATCGCTGCAACGACGACAATAGCCGAGCCATAACAATGTCTGGAACTCAGCGCGTGTCCTGTGCTTTGCCAACCCCAGCACGTAGCTATGATCAACATTGGCGGCATATAATCGCCTCCAGATCACGTGGCCGCTTGTTCTGGCTGCGAGTTGAGGGGGTGAACGCTGCTCGTTTTAGGGGCGAAGCTCCTTAGGGGCTAGCCATGTCCGTATGTCCGTCCGCCGTAGGCCGGCGTCGGGTGCTCGTGCTTCTGCTCGTGAGATCACGTGCTCACGGGCACGTGAGCACATGCTCACGTGCTCGTGTAGGGCAAAAAAAAAAAATTGGAAAAAAAAGATGAAAAAAATATGAAAAAAGAAAAAGAAGAAAAAAAAGAGTAGGGGGTTCTGAGATGCCATCCCATCTGTCTGCTTAAAAAAAGAAAAAGAAGAAAACCACACATTCTCCTACTGCCATGAATGAAAAGGACCGAAAAGCTCGGCATGCAGCGCCTCAGCGTCTACGTAGACAGCAAGCTGCTCCGGAGACCAGGGCGCGAGAAGCTGCTGCACAGCGTCAAAAACGCCAAGCGGACCCGGAGTTGAGAGCTCGGGAAGCGGCGGCAAAGCGTCAACGCCGACAGCAAGCAGCAATACCTATGACCAAAATCAGTATCATCAGCACCACCCGAGCTTCGCCCCAATCAACATCATTCACCACGTGGAGATGCGGTCATTTTTTTCTTTAATTTTTTACTGGGACTTCTATTGCGTGGGGTGAAAAACGAACGCGTGTTTCATAGGTCATTAACGTCAGGTATCCGTTCTAAGCGGTATTTGCGCAAAGTACAAAAATTGTTGCACCGCCCCTTTAAGTGAAATTTGTTAATTAACTTTTTAATTACTGACCATAGACAAATGGTTCCAGTTAGAAACTTGCGGAGCGTCATCGAAAACTACTAAATCAACTCCTTTTAGAATTACATACGCAGGGGCAGCATTTTACGGCGTTCGTAAAAACGCTCCATTTGGGCGCGTTTCAAGGTTTCGGTTTCTTATCGAAGCTTATCTATGCGCCCGCGGTCCTGCTCCCCATGGCTGAGACGCGCAACACACGTCCGCCCCACTTCCCTCCATCCTACGAGGGAGGCGAGAGGTGGCTTCGCGCCGCGACCACCGGGGGGCAGGACCGCGGGCGCAAGGATGCGCTCCGATAAGAAAACGACACCTCGATACGCGCCAAAATTGGGCGTTTTTCAGAACGCCGTAAAATGCTGGCCCTGTCTGATATCTTCCTAAAAAGAGTTGATTTTGTCATTTTTGATGATGCTTAGCAAGTTTCTAATTAGAACTAGATGTATATTTTCACTAATTAAAGAGTTAATTAACAAATTATACTTAATTATCCGACCGATCGTTACAATTAGCTGCCTATACTATGTCCCCCTGGCCGTACAACCCACCTGCACAAACCGCCTCAGTGTAGCTTTCACGGCATTTTTAACAATATCTGTAAAGGTAAAAAAAAAAAAAAAGAAATGAAAGCCGTTTACAACTCCCTGTAACGCCGAATTAGAGCGCAGCTCTTGAGGAGGAGGAGGGGAAGGTACGGAGAGGAGGCTATGTCCCTCCTTCTCTCCTGCTCGCCCCCATTTAGGGGAAAATTTCCCCGCTAAATTTAGCAGTAAAATTTCCCCGCTAAGTGTAGCGGGAAAAATGTCCGCTAGTTATAGCGGGGAAAATTTTCCGCTAGATTTACCGGGGAAAATTTTAGGCTAGATTTAGTGGGGAAATGTTTCCGCTAAAATTATTGGGGAAATTTTTCCGCTAAATTTAGCGGTGAAAATTTTTCGCTAGATTTAGCGGGGAAACTTTTCCGCGAGATTTAGCGGGGACAATTTTCCGCTAGATTTAGCGGGGAAAATTTTCAGCTAGACTTAGCGGGGAAATTTTTCCGCTAAATTTAGCGGGGAAAAGTTTCCGCTAGATTTAGCGTGGAAAATTTTCCGCTAGATTTAGCGGGGAAATTTACCCATCATGCACCACGCGATTACGCCGACGCCGACGCTGACGCCGCTCAAGCCGGAAACGGGCGCCTAAGAGCTGCGCTCTAAATAAACTATATGTAATTGCTGCGCGAAATGCAAACGCATTTCTTTGAGAATCAACGTGGCGGCAGCAGCGTTTTTTTTTTTAAAGATTGATTGAAGGATTGTATTGTTTAAAAATTTCTTGTGCAAGTCTTTTTTAAGCAGCAAACTTGAACCGATATTTTCCCTCGCTATGGGTCGCATAGATATTGGCCCAACAGTGATGTTGTCATATTAAATTACACAAATCCTGATTCAACCTCAGCTTGTTCATATATAGTGGCAGCATAGTCAGAAAGTGCATCTACAGGCACCGGAAAACTTTACCAATTATCCAATTTGACCTAGTTGGATGGAACTGTGTCAAATATTGGGTTTTTGATTGCTTGATTTCAACATTTTTAGATTTCTTCTTGTGGCGGTGTTATGACAAATAAAATGCATATTTAAGAAAAAATAATGCTGTGCTACATTCATTGCCATTTCTTTTGCAGGAAATTGTCGGTTGCAAAGTTGCTTATGTAACTTTTAAATAGTGAAACGTAAAATACCCGAACTGGCCCCTTGCAACAGTCCCAAGTACCATCCGCGTCCCTCGGCTCGAGCTTTCTTCTCGCGCCTTCCTCGCGTCGTCTTTCTTGCTACACCTTCTTCTACCGTGGAAAAGTTCACAATCCGTGAAATAATGTGAAGATGCAATCTCAAAAGCGTGCCGCAGAGAGAGAGAGAGAGAGAAAGAGAGAGTTGAGCGATTCCGCACAATCATAAAAACCGGTGCTCGCCGTCTCGCTTGGCGCAGAAGGCGCCTGCCGTGGTGTTTGCATCGGTATATCCTTACTCCCAGTCATCAAAGGCGACAATGCTCGAAGGCTGGCGTCCTGATCAATTGAGCGGTCACTTAGTAGAAAGGATGGTCGATGTCCCTGGCTTTCCTCAGTCGCGTCCTCACCGGGGAAAATGTCATTGAGGACTGATTCAGAACCATTTGCAGGCCGGATCACCTCCCGATCTGATGCACTAAAGTCAGGTAGATACTCGTTGCCTCCCTCTGCTCGAAAGCAGTGGGAGTGTTCCAGGTTTCTTCATCTTATTCCCCCAAGTCAGGTAGACTGTGATTACTTGTCGCAGGAGGCTGTTGTTTTTGTTCAGAACCAATGAAGGCGTGGCAGGGGTCATCTGTAGCACGTTCGCCAGGTAAACCCATGTCGTTGAGCTGCCCGGGACATCCGGATGCTTGGGATGGTCGATAAGGTTTCAATCTCTTGTGGTGACCAACTAGCCGCTTACGTCTAGAAGCCTCAACTCAATTCAAAACGTAGTTTCGGAAAGTTCCTTAAAGCGGACCTTCAGGGGATATACCCCGTTTCACGGTTGGGCAATGAAGCAGAAATTTGTCGCTAACGTCGAAATTCTGTTCATGGACATTGCGATTATAATATTGATTCTGGCGACGCTCCGCTTCGGCGTATTGAAGTGTAGCAGCCGCATGTTCCATCCGCAAGGTTCTTGAGTTTGCCGGACATACTGTCTTGGCGTGCTAATAATGCCTTCCATTGCACCGGTTTGAAGATCTGCTACCAGCTTCACATCTCTGCCAAATACAATGTAGTGCGGGTAAACCCGGTCGATTCGTGGACCCTTGACCGGTATGCCATTGTCACCAAAAGAAGGAGAAGGTCCCATTTTGTTTGTGACTGATCGACGTAGACGAAAGTGTCCTGTTAAACCTTTCCACCAACCTGTTTGATTGTGGATGATAAGTAGTTGTTTTCATTTTATTCATTCCCAGAACGTCACACATTTCTCAAAAAGTCGGCTTTCGAACGTCCTTCCTTGGTCCCAGTAAATACTTGTAGAAACGGCAAAACGACAAAAAAAAAGAAGACAAAGTTACGGACAAGACAATTGGCGATTTTCTTGGCTCTCTTGGGCTTTCAATGCAAAAGCCTCGGCCTATCGCTTGAAACAGTCCGATACGACCAGTATGTACTTGCTTCCTCGTTCTGTAGTTAAAAATTGTCCTGTGATGTCAATGCCTATCCTGTCGAGTGGGAATTCAGCGGACTGCGTGTAAGTGAAGCTTTCGGAGTGCGGTGGGGAGGCTTTCGCGCATTACACTCGCTGCAATTCGAGCACCACGATGGAATGTCTTCTGTCATACTGGGCCAGAAGAATCTTTCTCTGGCTTCTTGCAGTGTCTTCGTTTAGCCTAGGTGTCCTTCTGTTACGGCGTCGTGGACGGACTCTAAGGCTTCCCCCAGACACGAGGTAGAACTGGTACAAGTCTCGCATCCGTCAATCAGTGACAGTTTAGTTCTCTTTCGCAAAACTCGTTGGGCATCAGGGTTCGTGATTTTCTCTACGGCTCGCTACTACTTGCATAACTATAGAGAGGAAATGATCAGCCCTCTGAGCGTGAGAGAGTTCTCTTGCGAAGAGTGCTTCGATGGTTGTGGAGCAGGCAGAAGCGCCGCGATCGCGGAGATATGTGCTCTAAAATCCGGGACCGCGAGATGGGGATTCCCGGGAAGGTGAAGAACGAGAAGTCATCCACCGATCCCGGAGGAGTGGTCATGCTCCACTGGGGTTCCGGAGGCGGAGCGACCCCATTCGGATTGAGTGTTCTCGCATCTGGTTTACTGATCCCGGCGCGCTCCAAAACGACCAGTGGAATTCGCCATTTGTTTCTCTAACCAGCGGGCGACTTGGCTTTCCGGATTCTTGAATGTTCGAAGCCTGTGGAGAGCGCTATGATCTGTGCGGCGGATGAATCCTCGACCAAGCAAGCAGTGCTGAAAAAAGTCCACGATGAATGTCAGTGCCAGCATCTTCTTCCTTGTGGCACTGCAGCGTCTTTCTCCCCTGCGCAATGACTCGTCACCATCGGTGTTTTGCGAAAGCACCGTCTTTATTCCTTGATCGCAGGCATCAGTTTCCAACATTAAAGGAAGACTGAAATCAGCATATGAAAAGATGGGCGTGCTAGTCAATCGTTTCTTCAACTCGTCGAATGCAGTTTGGTAATGCTGTGACCAAGCAAACATCGTTTGCTTCTTCAGAAGTTTGTGCGATGGTGGGGCGACTGCGACGAAATTCTTGATAAACTTTCGATAGTAAGGAAAGACCCAGAAAGGAACGGACACCAGAAGAGTTTGTTGGTGTGGGCCACTTTAGGATTTTCTCTGTTTCTGCTGCGATTCTTTTTACAAATATCTCGTTTCCGAAGACTTTTTTTAGAAAATAAGTGGCATTTCAACAACTTGGTCTTAGTAAATACACTTCGAAACCGTTCAAGAACCTGGCGTAAATGTCCAAAATGTTCATCGAGCGTTTTACTGAAAATAATGATATCGTCTAAATCACGAAGACAAAATGGGAGGTCTCACACTGTTTTCTGCATAAGTCTCTGGAAGGTTGCGGAAGCATTGCAGAGCCCGAAGGGAAGATCTTCGTGCTCGTAGAGACCGAGAGACGTTGGGAATGCCGTTTTTTTCACGCGAAGCTTCCTCCGTTTCTACCAGTGTTGGACAAAATACTCGGTAAAAGTATTTAAGTTAAGTTACTAAATACCTGCTTCATAAAGTATTTAAAATACTACTCAAGTTACTTTCACTGTAAAGTATCTTGAGTAGAGTACAAATACTTAGAAATGTATCTCAGTTACTTTTGAAGATACTTCCGCACTGCCTAATTTGTATCGACGTCATTGACAACGACGATTACGCAGCTACGCAAATCTGGGTTACCAGAATGGTTTATTAGCACGCAACAACACAGAACGAGGAAAAAAAAAAGTATCGTAGGGTTATTTTATGCAGTCCGACTATAAAGAGCAAAATATTGTCACGAATGATAAATGATGAGGCGGCGAATAACTGAAGAAACTAAACGTTTAATGGGGCGAACTTGTTCCCAAAACAAAATAGAGAAAGGCTAGCGTCGCAGGCGTCGATGTCGGCGAAACAGCAGGATCGACCGCTGGGGTGAGAGTGACTCCGGACTGCCACTCGGAGCACCTTTTGTACAAGCGTGGGTTTCTGGAACATTCGGCGTAGAAATTTCGGCGCGTAGAACATTCGTAACTCGATCAGACTGACAAAATTCTCGAACTTACCAGAATGTCAAGTTGAAGGAATAAATAAAAGAGAAGTCCGCTTTCTGGTATCGAACCCTCCGCGCGAGAGCCAAGCGCGGTAACCATTCGGCCACGCGCTCGCTGGGACAACACGCGTGGCAATATCACTGATAGATGTTACAAAACATTTTTGGGACAACAAGAAGGAGGTCGCTTTAGCTATTGGGGAGGAGATCAGACTGTGGCGCCCCAAGCGGTTAACTTTAGAACTAGATGGACGGGGAAAACAAATACAGTGGCTCAGCGCTCGGCTGACTTAACCGAAGGCGGCGTCAGCGTTCGGCTGGAGTTCTTGTTTTCCTGGTGAGGGGGGGAGGTGCTCTTTTGTTTCCACTCCGGCCTGCATGAACAATTGCAGCATGCACGGTGCCCAGCTCAGCACAAAAGCCCAAGTGGGTCAAGTTCGCATCCTTTGACGACTGATTTCGGGGGAGATCCGGCACTTAACGCCACTTCCCTAATTGTTGGTATCTTTTCCTTACACTCTGCCCCGCGCTCTGTTAAAAAAAAAATGACACGAACATGCCCACAAGGCCTGTGCGCATGTGCACAGGCCTTGTGCTGGGTAAACACCGAGGTGTGGGGGAGACAAACGGGTCAGAGCGCTTCACCAATAGTGACATCGCTGAATATCACATCCTGCGGCGCACTTTAAACGCATCTTTTAACTACAATCTATGTTCCCTATACGGGGAGTTCACTATAAACCAACTAGGGACACGGATATGAGTGAATGGATAGCGAAGAGAACCCACATAATAGCCACGGCAGTGGTCGCACCTTCTTCAAGTAGGTTGCGTTCAGAAAAACACTCAACGTTGGGGGACACTTTGTTGGCATTTTGAGAGGTCATCCAGCTTCTAGTTCGTTTCCTGTACTGTTCTCTGCTTATCAATGTTCGCTTACAGACAGTGTTCGCGAGAGCAATAAGTGCCGGACTGACAACACAAAGAAAGAAAAAAAAATACCTCGACGTTTTGCTTTAGCGGGGTCAAATATATACAAAAATCAAAACAAAAATGTCTACTTTTTTGTGTGTGTCCACTTCTCATTTTCTTCTCTGTTATTTTCTTGACACTCAAGTCTGCATTGTTCTCGTAGGTCGTTTCCCGGTCTGCATTGCGCCTCAGGGTGGCATCTTTACTTCCATAAAGCCACACCTTTTGTTTGAGGATTTTTTTGAGAAACTCTATAGAAACAAATGGCGCTTTGGGAAGGCGAGGGGAGAACCTTCATTGTACGAACTTTGGGCTGAAATATGAGTCACAGTCGGCAAAAAAGCCATATTTTCACGAGCTCAGTTAAAGTCAATGTAGCTAATCCAAGCTAGCAACAGGATTTGGTTGCTCAAAATAATGTTCACGTTTGCTCGTGCCACGCCCACGCACTTCATACCGAAAAACTCGGAAAATGGCGGAACGTCAAAAATGTATTTAAGATAAGGAGTACAAGATACTTGGAATTGTAATTAAAATAGAGTATTAAATACTCTCCATAAAAGGTATTTGCAAGATACCAAGATACTCCAAAAAGTATTTAAGATACAGTATCTTGAGTAGAGTATTTGAGATAGGCACAAGTCTGGTTTCTACTTGCCAGTATCCCGATGCGAGGTCAAGGGTGCTGAAGTATTTGGCCCCATTCAGTGCCTCGATGGCGTCATCGATTGGGGGAAGATGGTAGGCGTCTTTGCGTGTCGCATTGTTAAAACCATAATAATTGACATAAAAACGTAGGCTGCCATCCTTTTTTTCTGCCGGTACTATAGGTGCGGCCCACGAACTGTCGGAGTGTCTATAAAAACTTCCCCTTCCAAGATTGCGAAGATGAGGTTGAAGTCGGGGAGGAGGCTTTTTTAGGGGGTGCGACGTGTGAGTGTCGATGGGGTGTTTGATTACTGATGTGCGGCCAAGATCGAAGTCCCCCTGAGAGATGACGCCCTGAAAAGAAAAATGAGAGGTCTCCTAGGCTCTGAAGGTCTTGGCATGGGTACTTACGTTTGAAGAGAAATAGCTTCGAGGAGCCGGTTCTCCTCCTACTTTTGTCTGTGAAGAGCCATGCACGCAAATTTATGTTACGTTTTTGGTACTCTGAGATGACAGCGTTGGCAAGCAGAAGTCGTCATAGGCGTTATTCATGTGATGAATGAACGCTACCGTTTTTCCTTTGCATAATCGTACTGCTTCTTCCGTCTCAGTTGAGAGGACAAACTGGGACAGTGTTCCAAACATCAACGATGCTCCATAGTGAGGCCTCTCCTTTCCGTTGAAGAAGGTCTGGGCGAGGTTCCAAGATACCTTCAAAGTCTGGTCCAACGTAGTCAACATGGCCATCGACGAAAACTCCACTGTTGGGTGGAAGCAGCAAGGGAGCAGCGAGAAAAAGAATCTGGCTGCATTTTCAAAGCAAGTCTCCGCACGTGAGCACTTTGCTCGCAACAACGAATTCGGAAAAGTTAAGGCAGAACCCGTGTTTTGTAAGGAAATTAATATCAAGGATGCACGCTTGAGTTATGCCGCAAATGACGAACACCAGGTGTGCAGTCTTGATGCCTTTAACCTCGGTTTCCGTTTAGCAGATGCCTTCCACGTTTAAAGCCTCACCATTCAAGGCGTGTACATCTCGCTGTTGTGGTACGATCGCAGGCTGTCCATTCAATAACTCTGCCCAGGTGTCAAAGCTAACGATAGTAACGGACGACCTCCGAATCAATTACAAAGTTTAATGAAACTCCTGCCAACGTTCCACGCACCGTGGCATGTGGTGTTTGCTGAGCCTTGATGTTGGTGACGAGAGCCTTTTCCAGGCACTGAGATGAGGCGCTAATCAGTTTTCCGAATGCCGTTGATTCCAACGTTGGTTAGAGCTGCTTCCTTCTCCGTTGTTGTCTATCCTGGCATTGCATCTGCGGGCGAAATGTCCCGCTCTGCCACGAAGAAAACACCGTTGCTGACGTGAGGCCGGGCGTGGTGTCGGTTGCCCTCCTTGAAGATTCGAAACCTTCTCCGGAAGAACAGTCATAGAAGAGGTGAGGGATGCTATATACACGTTTGTGGCAAATGTGGTTGTGACCTCGCGAGCCAATGTTGTGAAGGGTGTCTCCCTTGATGCCCTGCCCAGACAGCTGATGCGAGCGGCGGCGGTTACAGCAGCTGCCAGAGATGTTAAATCAGCGATCAGTACGCGACACCGAAGGTTCTCGTCGACTCCAGCATTAAACTTATCTCGCACAAGGCTGCCATTCTCGACTTGAGGCATTCCAGGGTACGCCTTTGAGAACAAGTCCATCAAGACGTAGGCGAACATGTACTGTTGTCCGAAACGGTGGGTTTGAGCTCGGAATTGCGCAGCAGCCACTTATTTTGAGCGAGAGAAACACAACCTTTTGACATGGCCGCAAGACAGGCGGGTAAATGACGAGCGGTCTTCCATTGCTAGATGCTGGTACACAAGAGAAGCTCGTCCGCGCAGTCGTGTCGGTAGAACGAGCAGATTTCCGGCGTCGTCCCACTCGTTCGCAGCAGCTCAGACGTTGAAATGATGTTCCCAGGCATTGTTGTTCAAATCTCCAGAAAAGATCACCGGTACCGACCTGTATCGCTCCACTGGTGCAGCCGTCGCCATCCCTTTGCTGCCACCAATGGAACGTTTTAATAATCAAACTTAAAATACTCGAACTATCTCCTTGCAACAATCCCAGCCACCGGCTGCCTTTCTAGGCTCAAGCTCTCTTCTCGCACCTTTTTCACATCATCTTCCTTGCTTAGTTATGACAAATTGACCTTGAAGGAAGGAGAAGTTGAGCTCTTCCAACACCTCCAGATCGATCACGCGCCATACGCACGAACACTGAAAATGGAACCTGCCAAGTGTCCTTTTTTGGAAAGGTCTATAGACCTTTCCAAAAACGAGCTTGTGGCCGGTGCCATTTTGAGCGTTCGTGCGTATGGCGCGTGCTTTGCTCGCTTTCCGAAGCGACGAACACGCACGTGCTGGGCTGTGAAGATCGCACGCTGGACTGTGATTTTGTAAACATTGGAAAGGTCTATAGACCTTTCTAAAAAAGGACACTTGGCAGGTTCCATTTTCAGTGTTCGTGCGTATGGCGCGTGATTTGCTCGCTTTCCGAAGCGACGAACGTGCGCGTTCTGGACTGTGATTTAACACGTGTGGACTGTGATTTTTGTAAACAGTGGAAACGTCTATACTCCGTTTTACCTTATGTTGTACCGCAGCGAAGGCTAGAAGCGCGAGCTCATAGCGTTGGCAGCTGCCCTTAATGCACGAGAGCTTGTGCCGCTGAGATGCGCACTAGAGCAAGGAGCTCGCGCTCGTAGCCTTCCCTGCGGTACATCATAAGGTGAAACAAAGTATAGCTGGCTGGATAAGGCGAAAAGACTTTAATCGCTCATTCACACTGGGAGCGGATCCGCGTTCGCAAAGCGGTTGCGAACGCGGTTGTATAAAGATCCAGTACAATTGCACGCGCACTTGATGTCATCGAGTGCGCGTGCAACTGTACTGGATCTTTATACAACCGCGTTTGCAACCGCTTTGCGAACGCGGATCCGCTTCCAGTGTCAATGAGCGCTAAGAGCGACCAAACTGTAGAGCACAGGCATCCATTAGGGCTGAACACTTCGTCTATTGTACACTTCCCGCACATGCGCAACACTCTCAATAAAATAGTCCGCGACGGGACGTGCGTGAACATCTACGTGCCTCACAGCTATCCTTGACCTCCCCATACTGTGTAGTGACACTGCCATTGACATGTCAAAAGGCACGCCCCCTTCGTTGTCTGCAGAAAGAAACCGAATGGCGTGGGGTGATAATGGCATATCTTTTTTTGAGGGCTCGCTGTAGAATGCCCCAATTAAATAGTGCCTCCCAGCAGTCCAGAAATATGCGTTTTATTGGTTCAGGTTTGCGTCAGACAGTTTGCAGACCAGAGAACGATTATTTATTTTCTTCTAGCCAGGGTTTAGCTGGAGTGTGCCACTATGGAGTTGGAAAGATAACGTTTTGAAAGATGTCCGTTCCGGCATAATTTTAACTTGCTTGTGCACATTGTTTTCAGGGACCTCAGAATACAAAGTGCGATATAGAGGCACTGGTAACAGGACATCAATCAAATCACTATACAAGCGCTTTCGGGTGACCTCACTCAGGTACTCGAAAGGAAAACGAACCCGTAGAAACTTGAAACCTTCAGCAACTTTGTACAGAAACCCTCGAACTTTTACCATCACATCACTTTACGAGACAACTATTTCAGGTAATGCATCGCGAAGTCTGACCTGCACTACAACCTGTAAAAGGTCATTTTTGTGACTCCGCAAAATATAAATCTAGACAAACTTGTCGAAGAAACAAATAAGCCAGACCCAACACTCCACTCCGCACGGAGCGAAACAAATTTGTACGCCTGGTACGTTCTCAACCTGACCACAAACACGGTAAACACTCGATGCAACGTTTGCACACTGACCTTTGACATCCACAGTGTCTGAAGCCCGTACCAAACTTTAGGAAGAATAAATAGGTTACACATAGTTGCGCGAGCAACAATAGAAAAATCTCTCCCCCCTCTCCCCCCCCCCCCACACACACACACACTTAACAGTTTTTTCTCGGGCTAGAGCCAATTTCAACCTTCCAGTACTCAGCAGTGTCCCGGTAGTTCTCTAGTGGCAACCCAAGGTATTTGGCCGGCGAACTTTTGCACATAATAATATCAAATACCATTCCACTCGGATGAGAAAAAGAAGGGGAATGCAGTCTCGAAGTTTGGGCAGTTCCGGCGGTACTGCCCACTGAAACTGCCCCATCAACGAGAATGGCGTGTGCCCTTTACCTCTTTTACCCTGCCGAATCCATTGAAACGCCCGCTGAAGATGTCCAGTTTGTCGTCTGCTATCGGGATCGGGCGCATGCCCTTTTTTCTCCTTTACCCTGTTCATTCCATTCGAATGCCCGGATGAACATAAATGGTTCTACAGCCCAAATGAAATGGCATCCACCAGGGAACTTTGAATGGAATGGATTATACTGCAACACCATCGATGCATTGCATGTCTTATATTCTGTGCAGCCTAAGAAGAATGAACGCTTCTCTTCTGCGCAGGCGGATGACGGAACCAGAAGCAAGGTTGGTGGCAGTTGCAATGGCTCGGCCAACGTCACGGAACGATTCGCCTCGGCGGAAACAGTGGCAGGCCACCCGAGGTCTCTCCGGGAAGCCAGCGCTCTCTCCATTCTTGAAAGCAGGTTCCCAGTGTCACAGGTCAAGACGCTAACACTGGTAAGCGAGTGAGATGAGCTCAGTTGGCCTGACTTCAACCTATCCTTCTGCCTACACATAACAGGGGTGGAACGGCTGCGCCATTTGCGCCACTTTGCGACATACGCATTTGTCTGCGACATCCTGCGCCATGTTTCGGAAACTGCGCCACAGCGAATACCTCGCGCCATTATGCACCAAATCGCAAAATGTGCACTAAAAAATTGTATTTTGTCGTGGTTTCAGTTTCTATCGACTTGATTGGAAACAAAGAGCGCGTTTAACTTGGTAGGCCTTGCAATTCATTGTTCCGTTTATTCCCCCGGTGTGTCCCGAGTTGGAAGCACGCGAAAAAACTTGGGGGTCAGATTCCAAGGGCTACGCCATCTGCGACTGGATTGTTATTCTTCAACCATAAGCGGTTAATAAGCAAGTCGGCCGAGGTGAGGTTGAGTCGTTAAGCGTCAGATTGCCTGAGGCTCTGCGGCCCGGGATCCTGACGTCAGCCAGTTGAAAAAAATGAGTAAAAGATTCCTTTTAGTACTTCACCGTTAGAGGTTGGAACCGCATTCCCGCAAGATAAATCGTGATTTGATAGAACTGAAACGTGGTCCGATCCGAAACCTTGCCCGCCAGCAGCTCTCACGCGAGCGGTCGATCTGCTCGGCGCACATTAACCTTGCTCCTGCTTATCGCTTCGAATATGATAGCTCCGTTAATCGTAGTCTGCTGCTTTGATATTAAGTTGCGCAACAGGATAAACTCGAAATTTGTTGCGGTGTTCCTCCGCGCAACTGCACGTCCGTTGCTTACGCACGTCACGTGGTTGGCACATCTAATTACTATGTCGAGCACGTGTGGGTTGTGCAATAAGCAGTGCTTGGTTGCATTTTGAGCAGCTGAAAGCCACTCAGGAAATATCAAGGACACTATCTTCAGAAACATATGGTACTTGCTTTTTGATCCACACATAAAGGCTTACAAAGTTTCAAGTTTTCGCATCTGTTACACTGTTATCCCATCTACCTAGGTCCCTAATCACGCATGTTCATCTGTGCTGCTAAGCACAATTGAAATTGCTCCCGTGCTTGTCTGAGACACAAGCTGAAGTGCAACGAAAACTGATCTGAGCTGCTCCTAGCCTGCTCCAGAATGTAGTTTTAGCTGCTCCCAACGTGTTCCAAAAGAGCTGTTTCTGCTGCTCCCGTGGCTGCTCCCAAGTACATTTCATGAGTTCCACCCCTGCATAATGATACAACTGGCTGTGCTGGATGGATGGATGGATAGCATCTAGCTTTATACTGTAAAAGGTGTAGTGTTTACCGTGAAAATGTTTATTTTCTGGTACTTCGTGAGCGTTTACAGATCTGATATGCCACCATGACTGCATACATGTGTTGGCCGCCTCCACCAGATTAGGTACTACAGTGCATTCTCTCGATCGAGATTTAGCTTGGGATTTTTTCACTTCTAGAGTGTTTACAGCTTGCCAGATGGCAAGGTTCTAATCTTTTCTGTATAGACCTTCTTATCTTAAAAGTTGCCTGACCGGTATAATTCTAAGATGGCAGCGTCCATGCGACGGAGGATGAAAAAGTCTGTAGAGGGTGTGTGCCTCTTTCTCTGAGAAAAACGTGCTAAGGATTTCCTTGCTTTTTTTAAGCAGAAAGTTGTTGAAGATGATTGTCCATTGATTGCAATAACTTTGGCTCTTTGCATTGTTACGTAATACAGTTTGGTTACACTAACTTGTGCCAAGTCTTAGAAAAAGCTGGTGCACGCTACGTGTGTCATGTCAACGCAGTGTTGTTCACAATTATAATTAGGTATTTCTTGCGATGTTCGAAACTGGCTAATTAGCACAGATTTATTAGGTAACTTCCTAAATATTAATTTGTGTACTCAAACTTAAAATTTGTTGAGTGTGTTGAGCGCCATTCCATCGTGTCGTTTCAGTCAAGGTAGCCTTTGTGTGTCGAAATTTGATAGCTTTAAAGAAATCGCACGAGATTTAGAGAAGTCTCGCGTAACAGTCCGCTAGTGAACTGCGATATTAGTGCCCAGTCACTTGGGAAGTTCTTTTAAATCTGACCCGCTTTCATTAAAGCTACAAAAGAGTTACGTAGAAACGCAGAAACTGCCTTGACGGAAATGAAACGATAAAATGTTCCTCGACAAGCTTTACAACTTACGTATTGAGGGGTTTATGCACTAATTAATATTTAAAAAGTCAGCTAATTAATCCGTGTTATTTTGCTGATAAAGCACATCGCAGAACTATCTCGACTTACTTGATAGAACTGTGAACAATACCGCGTTGGTTCGAAACGTGTAGCACGTGCACCAGCATTTTTTAAGTCCTGGCACAAGTTAGCTCTGCATATTTGCTTGATAATCAAAGGGGTTATATTGTTTATGTTCTACAAGCGAGTTTAATTGCAAAAATAACTGCTTATTTTCCCCTTTCCTCAGGATTGTTCTGGCGCCGAGTGCGTCTGGTTTACTTGCCAAATAGGACCTTTTGCTTCGAAGAACAAGGTTGCTAAGATCGAGCTCCACATGACCCTCAATGTCACCAGGATCATGGAGCAAGTGGTAGGTTTTTTTAAACTCTGAGGAGTGACTGAGAAATTTTAAAGGCTTTGAAAGTGAAATACCGCTTGAACAAGCTCCATTTGGACTAACTGTTGAGATCAACAAACTTTTGGAGAATTCCCCAGGAAAGCCTTATTGTGTCCAATGCGTTCAGTTGAGTGAACTTTCACTTGAGCAGACTTTTTCTTGAGGTCCCTTGAAGTTTGTTCAAGTGGTGTGTCACTGTACAGAGCTTACGAGCAGTGCTACGACTCACGCTTTTACATAGTTCTAATTACAGGGTACTCCTGACACGATCGACATAGCCACGGAAGGGTCACTTACCATCCTGGACGAGACAGAGTTCACGCACTTCGTAGAGCCTCAGCCAAGACAAACTACGGCATGTTCCTAAATATCTGCTCTCATTGGTGCTTGTGAGTCACGTATAAACATAGTGGTTCTAAAGCTACTTGTATGGATTAAAATGTATGTTTTAGAAAATGGAATCTGCTGCAATTAGCTAAACTGATGTTGAGCTTCAGTTTTATACCTGGTTGAAGCCTCTTAAAGAGCCATTGGTCAATCTCTAAGCGTTTCATTTCTGTTGCCGTCCTAGTTGTAAATTGCTTTCCTTGCTGTGTAAAATTACAATTCTTCGTGTAGTATTAATAATTTGTCCCTACAAATTGTTTAACTTCTTTTTTCTGATAGCCAAATCTTCTATGAACTATACCTTGTGCAGTGTATGAACCTTGTGCAATACTTGCTTTTTTGTCCAATGCAGCAACCAAGAAAATGTTCATAACTCAATAACTGCGCCTTTTTTTGCACGAAAACTATCAGTCACGAATTGTCTTCTTGACACTTCTTTGACCCATGTTTTCTCAATTATGTGCTATGATGACGCAGAACTCAGAATATCTGAGTTGTAATACAGCCATCTAAGGAACATTCTCATTCATGAATGTAATAGAAGGCTCGAAACATACTATTCGTGACCACTGAAACAGCAAACACCACGCGTATTTAAAGAAACCTTGAATGCACAGTCGCGGAGAGCGGAACAACCGAAGCAGGTACGTAGCTAGGGGGGGGGGGACCATGGGGCCTGCCCCCCCCCGAAATCTTCCATTTTGCTGGGGCCTCCTTTCCCCCCTTCCTCATACAGCATTCTGTCATGGGCAACCCCCCCCCCCCCCCCCCACCCCCCACACACACAAATCAAAATCCTGGCTATGTGCCTGAACCGAAGTGACTTCCAGTGTCTCTGACTTCCTATTCCTCCACAATGGTTCTCCAGTTTCGGTATGACCATGTTTTTTTTTTTTTTTTCAGCGAATGCGCAACTTGGTAGCAAAATCTGTTTTGAAAGCATATTCTACGCTTCTTTCCGTACGCCCCTAAGCTGGTGGGGGCAGCGTGGTTGCCAGACCAATCAATCACCTCTTTCTCCTTTCCCGATCGCACTCTCTGCGCATAGGTATGGATCATGCGGCGAAGGGTAGGCGCATGATCGTTCCTTTCATCCCGAACTACCTCCTTATACTGTCAGCTTAGGATGAACGTTTGGCTAGGAGATATTTCAGCGGCTTCCTTTTACGGCTCCAAAGTCACTAGATCCTGGAAAAGCAGTGCCAAGCTCCCCGTATGGTCACCATTTAGGTTCGTGAAATGAACAGTTTCTCCTTGACCTCTCTGTTCTTGGTGAGCAGATCCAAACTCCCGGCGACAGGATGCTTTATAAAGGCATTTCTTAAATACCGAGGTTTTGTTATTCACACGCCGACGACACAAGTGCACATTTTCGCACCGCCACCACATGGCACTTTAACTACCCACTTTCCGGTGCTGTAGATTTTTCAACCGATGATGTGATGATCGTTTGGTGACTTTAACGTGCCTGGCGGTTGATTGGAATTCAAACACGATTAGTGCTGCATCAAGTGAGGCACGTGCTAGGGTCGAAGAAACGATGGAGTTTGTGAACTTCAATGGGCTTTATCAGCTTAATACTACAACAAACGGGGCTGGAAATACGCTTGACTTGTGCATGACTAACATATCAGCAATCACTTTCGAGGTTGCTGACTGTCCTCTTGTCTCTATCGATAAATGGCATCCACCATTCACCCTTTCTATCCTACTTCCTAGTCGGACGTCGGCCAGTAATCAGTCTCTCGGGTATAACTATGCTCGTGGGGATTATCTTAGTCTTTACAATCACCTTTGCAACGTAGACTGGAGCGTTATTTCACTATTTTCCAATATCGATAGCGCAGTTGAAAGTCTAACAGACATCGTAACTGCAGCCATGAATAATTTTATTCCACGCAGAAGTGGTCGCACTAGCAACGATCCTTTTTGGTTTTCCAGAGAGCTACGTGATGCGTTGCGTAAAAAAGCGAGGTATCATAAAAAAATGACACCATCTTCCCGAGGGGAACCATGGGGTGATGCGGAGCATCGTGTTGGTTCCGAGGAAAGAGTCAGTTGCGGGCTGACGTCGAGAGATGGCGCCACCGACTGCCCTAGCGTTACCCCCTACGCGAGCCTTCGTCGCGGCTCGCGGCAGAGAAACTTGGAACGCTCGCCGCTCGCCGTTTATTTTTTTTTCACACTTGAAGGAGAGGAGACTAGAGGAGGAGAGTTGCGCGTGCGCGCGTGGTGTGAGGAGAGGCGAACGCACGCGCAGTGCACGCAGCTGGTAGAGAGAGAGAGCGGAGAGAGTAACGCGCAGCTGTTGGAGAGAGGGAAGGAGGAGAGTTGCGCGTGCGTAGTTCGAGTGCCGACTACAACACCGACGCCGCGGGACATAGACCCGAGCAAGAGATGCTCCACATCTAAAAGTACAAGAATACCGGCATAAAGAAATGGCACAGTCTGTTTAAAGAGTATCGTTCAGCGGTCAAAAAGTTGATACGGCGTGGTCGGGAGAACTGGCGAAATTCAGTTGAACGCAATTTAAAACGCGATCCTAATGCTCTGTGGAATTACGCGAGGTATATGAGGAGGTTTAGTCGATCGAAAACTATTGCATTGCAAGACGACTCTGGATATACATCTGAGCCGTCCGATGTCTGTGATCTTTTTGCTACGTTTTTTTCTTCCGTCGGTAACTTGATTACTCCGTGCACTGTTACGACCGATGCTCCTCTTGAATCCTCCCGCAGCTTGGCAGTTCCGAATCTTACGCTTGAAGATGTGCTTTCCGCAATAAATGAGCTCGCTCCAAAAAAAGTCATGCGGTGAGGACAGAATTCCTGCTTTCATTGTAAAGGGATGCAGGAATATTTTTGCCCCTGTGTTGCTACATGTTTTTAACATGTCCTTAAAGGCCAATGTATTTCCTCAAGGATGGAAGAGTGCAGTAGTTGTACCTATACATAAATCTGGGCGACCTGACAGCGTTAATAACTATAGACCGATTTCTCTTCTTTGTTCGTTTTCTAAGGTATTTGAAAAGGCAATGTATAAGCATTTTTATTTTCATTTTAAATCGTCTCTGCCTCAACCAACATGGTTGTTGTCAAGGGCGTTCAGTGGAAACAAACCTTGTATCATTTTTGGAACACACTCTACCTAAGGTCCCGTCCCGTGGACAAGTTGATGCTATTTATTTCGATTGCTGTAAAGCTCTTGATCTCGTTGATCCTAATTTGTTACTTGCCAAATTTTCAGCGTTGGGCATGACTAGCTCGTTTTGCAGTTGGTTGTCTAGTTATCTTGGCGGAAGACGTAACAGATTGCTGTATGAAGGGTGTTTTTCTTCCTCATATGTTTTAAATACTGGAGTGCCTCAAGGGTCCAATTTGGGGCCGTTGTTATTCAACATTTTTGTCCATGATTTGGTAGACAGTGTGCAGCATTCAAAGGTGCTGCAGTTTGCAGATGATGTTAAGATTTATCGCGAAATTCATTCAACTGCTGACTGCCTAATGATGCAAGATGATGTTCAGGCAGTTCTAAACTGGTGCTTGAAAAATAATTTGGTACTTAACCCCAGTAAGACCAATGTTGTTTCCTTTACCCGTAAGACAAGTTGCATTGAGTATTCGTATACCATGTTAGGTTCAGCTATCTGGGAGTGCTGTTTGATTCCTGCCTTTCGTTTACTGAGCATGTTTCGAAAGTTGTGAATGATTCTTATCAAGTGCTAGGCGTTATTGCCCGTATGACGCGGAATTTTCGTACTTACGCTTGCATGATTAATCTATTTCGCGCCCTTGTTTTGTCTAAACTTGAGTTCTGCTCAGTCGTGTGGAACACCATTGGATCGGCTCAATCATGTATTTTAGAAAAAGTACAGCGTCGTCTCGTGCGTACTGTTTACGATCGATGGGTTGGGAGGCGCATTTATTTTGATTATGAATACTTACTTAATCTGCTTGACCTGGTACCCTTGCAGAAAAGAAGATTAGCGCGAGACATTTCTTTTTTGTATAAGATAGTGAACGCCACAATTGGTGCACCTTTACTTTTAAGTGCGATTTCTTTCAGTGTTCCTCAAATGCGTATCAGATTTTCATTTCTTTTCTACCCGCAGAAAGTTGGCGTGCAGTCCCCGATGACACGCCTTCAGCTCCTTTATAATCGCGATAGGAGGGATTTAGAATTGTTTTCACCCATTTTAAGTTTTAGAAGAGCATTGTTGGCCGCTTGACAAACATTAGTGCTCTGTTGCTCTCCGTTGTCCGCCGTAGTTTTATTTATTTCCTTTTATATTTTTTAAATCACGTCTTGCTTGTGTTTTTGTCTGTATCTGTTCTTTCATTGTTTGTAATGTGTGCGCACTAATAAGGCCTCGAGCTGTTTTTGAGCACATTAAGCAGAATAAATAAATAAATAAATAAATAAATAAATAATAAATAAATTATACCGCGTTCTGAAAAGTTGCACCATATGATCTATTCGTTATCTATCGTTTTCCAGAAAGAGGCGGCTAAGCTGGTACTGCCGCCGCCTCGCTGCTAGACCCCTCACGTTCAGCGTGGCAACACGGCGAGCTGTCTCGAGGTTTGCTGCCATTTAAAAAAGGTTGTTGAAAGGATAATAAGGAGTCACCTCAGCCAATGAAAAACGGCGACATACTCGCTGTCCCGAAACGGTGCCGGATAAGTTCTAGCATCAGGGTCGATGATGTCACCACACGCACCACAACTTTGCGATGCAGGGACTTCATCCTTTTGGAGTTATGTCGCTCGCCGCCCAGGTTTCGAGCGGCTCCCGGAGGGTGGGTCCTCGTGTCTACGGGGACGGTGCCGTCCGTCGCCTTCGATCTGGCGGTATGTTATAGAGAGTATTCACTGGTCGCCATATTTGAGGGCGATGTTTAGAGCGCATGCTCAGAACGAGCTCACGTTAATAGGCTGCTAAGACCGGCAATCTTGACGGTGCGGAATGCACGTTGCAAAAGAACTCTGGAAGCTCGAAGTCAGCCCGCGCTCAGCAGCCGTACACACAGCTATAGCCGCCGAGATGTTTCGGTGGCGCCCTCGTTCGGTTACCTTTCGTGACGTCATTACGTTGTGAACAGCAAGCCCGATGGTGTTTGTAATGAGCATTCTGGAAGCCTGGAATCATAGCGGTCTCAAAGCAACACTGCCAACACCGTCAAAATTGAAGTTCTTACATTATTCTTATTTCCGTCGATGAGACATCCTTTGCTGACGTCATAGTCAGCATTCGGCCAATAGGGGTGGGCCGACCACAGCGACACTTTTGATCGCTCACGTCGCCAATAGGTTTCGAATTGAAACTTGACCGGAGCACTAGAGCCGCTATGAAGGACGGCTCTTTAGAAGTGGTCTCTCCGGTGTTCTGGCTCCGCTCTGTACAGTCCTCTCGTGCTCGTTTGATGACCAGACCACTGGCGGTAGCATTCTTAGCGCCTTTGGCGTTCATCTCCTCGCTGGCTGTCGACGTGGGAGTGTAGCTGGCATCCTTGTCAGTGGGCTTTCTCCCGAGTGCGTAGTCCGCAATCGGGGCCTCGAGTTGCTGATGTCTCTCGCCTACTTGCTGGCTGCCGTCGCTTTCCCCCGCGGCTGAGAGGCACATGGGGCGTAGTCTCAGTTGGTGGATGGTATCCCCGGCCCCTACCGGCGACTTCCTCGGCACCGGCCACATTAATGAGATGTTCGGACAGGCCGTCGTTTTCCGCGGGTCCTGCGACACTCGTGTAGGTCCTGACGCATTGGCCATCGCCGTGGCCGAAGCGCCGGCAGATCGCACAGCGTGGTATACAGCAGCCCCTGCGTATATGGCCCGTGCCGGATAAATGTCTGTCCGGTTGTGCCCATTTTCATTTTCCTTCAACTAATTTTACAGCGGAGCTGTATAGGGCTAGTTTCCCCAGTATTGTGTCCGTCAGCAAACAAATGACAACACAAAACTCTGGACAGCTACCGCCATCTATGAGCGACAGCGGCAACCAGACAACTGGCTTGAGGGGTGTCTGGTTGCCGCCGTCGCTCATAGATGGTGGCAACCTTTCCAGACTTTCCACTGTGGCTTGCCGACTTGCGGCCGGCCATTACTTCATTCCCACCATAGTACAGCTTCGCTAGTCTTCCTTCTTCACCAGAGTGGAAAGGCTGAAATTTTTTTGTCACCATCCCCCGTCGCCCGCTCATCTCGTAAACAGTACCGACGTCACTACACACAACGCCTCTGCGTGTCTCCAGTAGCGTGGTTGCCAGTAGCGGAAGGTGAGCTCTAAAGCCGTGTACACTATGCATGGCTCCTCAATATTACAAAGTTTAATCTTCGCCTCAATTAATAATAATAATAATAATAATAATAATAATAATAATAATAATAATAATAATAATAATAATATTAAAAGTCCGAGGACACCTAAGCAGTTGTTATGAGTTGTGAATGCGAAAGCATGCCACCTGCGACGTATTGCTTCCGCCTCGCATTGTCGAAGGGCCTCGTCCTCTTGCCGCCTGAGGCGCTTCGAATCGCGATCTGGTTGCGCCTCGCGACGGCCGAGCGCGCGCTCTCGTGAAGTGGCCGCGCAACGCAAAGCTCGGCTGTGCAGCCACTCCGGAGTCTCTCCGTGCAGGCTCTGCTGGCTCGGCGGTCAGCCTCTCCCTCTTCGGCCGGGCCGCTGCACTGCTATGGAGAGGGCTTCTCTGGTGGCGTTCCTTGGAACTACGCCACGCGAGAGCCAATGGGAGCCTTGAAACTATGACGCGCGCCAGCCAATGGGAGCCAATCTATCAGATCGTTGCTACGGACGACAGCCTTCGCTCCATTGGGGCAGGGGAGTTTAGAAGCCTCTTGGCGCGGCTTCACAAGCTGATAACGCCGGTCTACTCCTTGGCACAGTTAATGAGAGACGCCGCACCGCACAAAGGCAACAGCCCGTACCCTGGAGGCCCGCGGCGCTGCTGTAGTACTATACATCCACCGTATATCGCACAAGTTCAAGAGAGTCGCTGCCAAATACCACGTCAAGGTGATGCTCTGAGCTCCGGATGAGCTAAGAAGGCTCTGCCCCCAGATAAAGCTCCCCAAGACCGGCACAACGAATGCGGCGTGAGACATGTCCACCAATATGTCAACTGCTGTATCGGTGTCGTCTACGAGATTCAGACGTCTTCTGGAAACATATTGAAAAACAGCGCGAAAACCACACGGACAAAGAGAAGAGAACACACAAGACGAGGCGCTGACTATCAACTATATATTCAGAAGACACACAGAAGACACACTGCCGTGAGTGTGGATATTAGCCAAGGTCAGCTATCGAGGGAGTTAGTAGAAGCATACCATATAGCAAAACGAAAACTCGGGTGCGTGAGCCAACCATCCATTAACCTAGTGGACAGTGAGATGGTTTTTTTGGACATGGGTTGACTAGAGAAGATCGAGATCGAACATCGAAGAAAGAAGAAAGGAGGAAAAAGACGCGATGACTGATACTTGTGCTGGTGTGTTTTAACGTGCTGGTGTGTTTTAATTTGATACGATTTATAATGTTGCGCGCTTAATGGGGAATGACTGGTGGAAGAGGAAAAGAAGAAGCAGTCCTCGCGTGAATTTCTCTGTGTGTCTTCTGAATATATAGTTGATAGTCAGCGCCTCGTCTTGTGTGTTCTCTTCTCTTTGTCCGTGTGGTTTTCGCGCTGTTTTTCAATATGGATTCATACCAACTTGCCCAACTTTCTATTCTGGTAGTCTTTTGGAAAGTCATATGTGGGCCAGTCAGGACGGTGCATCAACATTGGGCTGAGATAATATTCTTTCTCTCTTTCTCTGTTAAATCTGCCCCGTCGGGACATCTAGCAGTTCACATGAGGGACTGTGGTGGGTGCTTGCTCGCACAATGATCCTGCGACGAAGTGGGGACAAAAGAACACGAGAAATAGATGAAACCCACGTCATAGCAACCAGACGGGATGCGTGTAGTAGTGCTCCGTCGGTAAACTTGTAAACGAAGCAACTTCAGTACCTGCGCTATTTTGCTTAAGTTTTTTTCCCCACACATTTTCGTTTTCGAACATTTTAGTACTGTTCTTTTGTTTTATTTTCTTATGGTGTTCTTTAATACGTTTTTTCATCCTAATTCTTTTTTTCTAGAATTTTTCTGATATCGTCTTCTTCCTTTCTTTCTTTAGCATACCCTTTCTTCTCCTCTTTCCATGATTTTAGCCTCAATTCTATCTTTGTGTTCCTCTATCTTCTCATAAAACGTCAGTTGTAAGTAGCGCTCTGTCTTGTCTCCACCTTTTTTATGTTTATACAGCCGAAAGTTAGTCTGCCTCGGTGGGCGTCTGGTGTCTAAGCTGTAGATGAGCAATTTAGCCAGTGCGGTACAACCGCAAGCCTGGGGTCTTTAAGGTGCACCAAGCAGTAGTGATACGCAACCGCACGCCGGTACGATGCTCATCCAGATCGAAACGGGCAGGGGTGGGGATTGAACCAAGGAACCCAGGGATCCTGGGTTCAATCCCCACCCCTGCCCTTTTCGTACCGCACTGGTTAAATTGCTCATTTACAGCTGAGACACCAGACGCCCACCGAGCCAGACTAACTTCCGGCTGTACAAACATACACACACCAATATGCGCTGATTTTGTCTACTCATTTTTTTTGTGTGTTCATCCACTGCGCTAACTTTGTGTACTATGTTCAACCAACCAGGCCATCAAATTATTTTGTTACTACAGCCTCCGCGCTGGCCATTCCCGGCGCGGCGGAGAACCACGTGTCAGGAGGAGAAGCATGGCAGGAAAGCTAGCGCATAGGATGGCGTTTCCACGTTTTTCAAGCAGGCGACATGCAGAAAAAATACGCAAGCGCTGGTTTGCGTTTTCTTTTTTTATTTCAATTGGTGGGTTCAGCTTTTTGCTTCATCGATCGTGTCGGAACTGTTCGGGAGATTGGGGAGGGGGTTGTTCCCACTGTACCGACACGGATGGCCTTGGAACTGTGTGTTGCAAAGTTGAAGTCTCCATTTCCCCTTCTCTTGCGTGTCAAAACCTCTCCATGGTAATGAGGTGTCTGGAGGGCCGGAATGGAGAGACCACACTCAAGCGCGGCTGACACGAGACTGATCGGTTTCATCTTAAAGAAGAGGAAGTTCAAAGGGAGAAGGACAGAAGAAGACGGAGTGTCCGCAAAGTAATTAACTCAAAAGATACAACAGTTGGGTGCTTGAGAGTAACACGATATGTGTGTATAGTTGGTTACAAGTTAAGAAGGTAGTAGAAGCTCCTCCCCATAAGCTTGATGCGCCCGCTTCAGTCGCCTCCGCAGTCGAGAAAATAGTCCGCTGAAAACGCCCCTTCTGCTTCAATGGATAGATATTGACTACAGACAGACCTTGTAGCGGGTGGCAGCTTGCGCCACCTAGCCGAGGCAAATTTCCGGAAGGTTGAAGTAAAAAGAAGGCTTCAGTGCAACGAACATTGTAACTTTTATAAGTAATGCATATATGGTTGTTGGTTTTAGCTTGATAACCTTCCTACACGAATTAGGAACATTCCGTGCATTTGCTGCGTTTGTTAAAAAAACCATGCGTTTCGGATTTTGAAACCCCCTGCGATTCGCGTTCTGAAAAATCCGAAGTCGTCTTTTCTTTTCCGTTATGAATCCCAACGTGGAGACAGCGGAATGCATTTCCTCCGATTCTGCTTCATCAAGAGAGTCTGGTGCTGCCTCGCCGTCTACGCCAAGGCGCCTCTGCAAAAAGCATAAGAGCGGCGATGTCCTCAACCGAGTTGCACGGCAGCTGATAATGAACGCGTACGTTCAGATGCAACACGAACCGCCCGCCAAGCCCGGCCAGCCCGGCCTCACTCTGGAGGAGTCCTGCATCAAAGTCAGCAAACTGCTTGGCGTTGGTGTACCCACCGTCCTCGAGATTAGGAAGCAGGCGAAAGAAACCGAGGGACAAGTTGTGACACCTTCTCGGAAGCGCCCAGCGAGTGAAGGCAAGAGGTGGCGCAAATTCAGGTACGGCGACTTCACGTTGTGCGCGCTGAGATCGTGCGTCCACCGTTTCTTTCGACGGAACGAGGTCCCCACGGTCAAGAAGATAACGGCCGAATTCTGCACGAGCACTGAACTTCCCTCGTTGAAGGCTTGGACTGTGCGTCGCCTTCTCCACGACATCGGATTCGAGCATGACAAGAGGGAACGAAACTCGCGGCTGATTGAACGAGAGGACATCGTCGCCTGGCAGCAGACGTACCTGCATGAGATCGCACGTCACCGACAAGATGATCGAAAGATCTTCTACTTGGACGAGACGTGGGTGACGGCAGGGCACACTGTCTCAAGAGTGTGGGTAGACACGACCGTGGCCTCGTCTCACGACGCCTTCATGCGTGGTCTCTCGACTGGCCTCAAGCAGCCATCGGGGAAGGGCCAGCGTCTTATTGTCACCCACATCGGCAGCGATGAAGGCTTCGTCGACGGCTGCCTGGACGTGTTCCGTGGACAAAAGACCGGCGATTACCACGAGGAAATGGATGGCGCCCGCTTCGAGAAGTGGTTCGATGGTGTCCTCGACAAACTGCCGACAGGAAGCGTTATGGACAACGCTTCTTACCATTCACGGCGGTTGGAAGCAGTGCCGACGACAAGTTCCCGCAAGGACGACATCCGACAGTGGCTGACGTCTAAAAAGGTTTCATGGGACCCCAAGATGCTGAAGAAGCAGCAGCTGCTCGACATTGTGGCCTTGGTGAAGCCACAGCACCTGAAGTATCGTGTGGACACTGCTGCCGAGACGGCTGGCTGCACTGTGGTCAGGCTCCCACCGTATCACTGCGAGTTCAACCCCATTGAACTGATATGGGCGCAGATCAAGAACGGCGTTGCTGCCCGAAACACGACGTTCAAGATTGTCGACGTGGGGACACTCCTCAACTAAGAAGTTGACAAGGTCACCACTGACGACTGGGTTAATGCTGTCAGGCACGTTATTGACATCGAAGCAACGTTCCGACGAGGCGGTGCCACAAGTGCCCACATCCAGCTGGATGGAGAGGACATCCCATCCGAGAGTGACCTGTCTGGTGTCGAGCCCTTTGACGAAGCTTAACGCCACCATTATGGAGAAAGCGTGGAACATCTCGGAACACAAAACGGTCCTTTTAAGGACCACTTATATGCTTTAAAATCGGATCGTTGTTCTGGTCCACCACTGACCTCCCGTGTCTCATGTCATGCTTCTCTGCTCGTTGCCGTATAGCATTTCGATATGCAGCCACCAGACAAACTTTTTTTTATTTTTGTTGCGATAATGTCTAAGCTGGTCTATACATTGCACTGTGCCATGAATCACAAGTATAGATTTCAACTTCGCGAAAACAAAAGTTTGCAGCCCATCTACGGCAAAGACATCAGATGCCATATTGGCCCTTCCCGCTGTCCAAACATCTTTGCTACGCAACAAATAGAATTTTGATTGCAAATAAGCTCTTTTTTGTCTAAGAAAAACGACAACAGATAACTGCCAGTGCTCTGCTTTGAAGCTAAATGGGACATCTGTGGCCATTCACACGACTGAGGCCTCTGGGAATAACAAAACCGTGTGTTAGCACAGCGGAGAGCAAAATCGCAGTACCAGTGTTCTTTTTTGAAGTCTAAAGGAAACACCTGTGGTCATTCACATGACCGAGGCCCCTCTGAAAACAACAGTAACGTGTGTCAGCACTGTGGACAGCTAACTCTTACTGCCAGTGATCTGTTTCGAAGCATAAACTGGACGTCAGTGGCCATTCACACGACCGAGGCCACTCTGAGAATAACAGTAATGTGCGTCAGCACTGTGGGCAGCTAACTCTAACTGCCAATGATCTGTTTCGAAGCATAAACTGGACGTCGGTCGCCATTCACACGACTGAGGCCACTCTGAGAATAACAGTAATGTGCGTCAGCACAGTGGGCAGCTAACTGTAACTGCCAATGATCTGTTTCGAAGCGTAAACTGGACGTCTGTCGCCATTCACATGACCGAGGCCACTCTGAGAATAAGAATAACGTGCGTCAGCACTGCGGACAGCTAACTCTAACTGCCAATGATCTGTTTCGAAGCATAAACTGGACGTCTGTCGCCATTCACATGACCGAGGCCACTCTGAGAATAAGAATAACGTGCGTCAGCACTGCGGGAAGCTAACTCAAACTGCCAATGATCTGTTTCGAAGCATAAACTGGACGTCGGTCGCCATTCACACGACCGAGGCCACTCTGAGAATAATAGTAATGTGCGTCAGCACTGTGGGCAGCTAACTCTTACTGCCAGTGATCTGTTTCGAAGAATAAACTGGACGTCGGTCGCAATTCACACGACCGAGGCCACTCTGAGAATAACAATAACGTACGTCAGCACTGTAAGCAGCTAACTTTAACTGCTAATGATCTGTTTCGAAACATAAACGGGACGTCTGTGGCCATTCACACGACTGAGGCCACCCTGGGGATAACAATACCTCGTGTTAGCGCAGTGGAGAGCAAAATCCCAGTGCTAGTGCTTTGTTTCGAAGCATAATAGAGACGTCGAAAGTTCCCTTGAAGTCGACGGCCATTATGACTCTTGGGTCGCACTTCGGCGAGTTGGCTAACACCTCGTGGGGGATGAGGAGCAGGCTGCCCTGTGCGCCGAAGTGCGGTCTGAAGGGGTGTGGCATAGATCTCCTGAATTTCAGAGGCGTCATTGTACTGGCTTGAAATATATTGCAAAAACAGCACCGATTGCTTGACGTGAGGAAAAGTCGGCTACAACATTGATGAAGAATTTGTGAGAGGACGGAGATCTAAGGAATGCCAATGCCATTAACTGGGCCTAGTTCAGTTCGACTCAAGCTTGATATCGTCCGTCTTGCAGAAACGCTGTGATGAGGTGAAGCGGTCTTCCATAGAGACCTCAGTTTTGAGCCTCCCGGACTAGTGCAATGTAGAGGATTTAATCAAACCTTTTTAAAGCCGATAAGAACCATGATGCACAGATTGAAGCCTGACTTGTTGCCGAGGACAGAGTTGTGAAGTACTAAAAGGTCGTTTTTGAGTGCTTGGGTGGCTTCTAATACTGGTTTAGAATGAATGGAGGTATTTCTGGGTTTTGTGATGCTATAGTCTGTAACAGGCCTAATGCCCTTTTCCGTTGGTGCTGCTGTAGTGCCCCCATCAGCTGGCCCAGAGGTCAAATATATAGTGCAGGTCACGATTTGGGGTCCCTTCTCGCACCCGGATCAAGTGGGATCGCCTCCTGGAAGGCCTGGGGATGTACTGTTGGAGCGGAATTGTAGGATCAGTCTAATGGGCTGCTAAGAAGTTATTTCATACGACGAATCATGCAGAGCCCTTTGAAGGCTGAGGTCTAAGGCTTGCAACGAGATCAGATAGGTAGTTGGTCGCTTCCCACTGTCGGTGTGCACTTGCCATACCCCTCGGCTTGGGGAGCCCCACGCTAACCCTTAGCTCTCAGGCCCGAGCCCGCTGTACTCGTCATTATTTTGAAGCAATAACGCCGATGGCGAGTCCATGTTGTCCAGTCCAGAACCATTTCAAATTTTCCTGATGGCTCCTTATACAATTCCAGGTCGAGAACTTTAACAGCAGAGGGACGCGAAATTCATTTTCTTTTTTTTTGTTCAGAGCGCATTTTGTCTGGCAATGGGTATCTAAAAATGATGCCTGCGATAGTGTTTAAGTAACGCGTCTCGGAAACAGGCTTTTTGTGCGGTGCCACTCATTTCATCAAATGACATTTCCCCGACAGTTCGTTCCATCAACGCTGCGACGTTTTATCAACAAATTGTTTCCTCGACACTCGTTCAACGACATATCTCGCTATGTTTCGTTGACAACATTTTTGCTTGGTTAGGGGTGCGCTGGTTTGTTGGTGAGCAAGGGTACGGGTACATGCACGGGGGCAGGACCACCCTTACACGCTGCTGCGAAGCGGCATGTACGGGTGGGCTGGGTGGGTCCACATTTTTGTAATGAACTGCTGGAGACTATCGCCGCAAAGCGTCGTGAACTGGGTGGGTCGGATAGTTTAACATGTGCCCGAGTGATAAACGCACAACAAAATGTTCCTACAGCGTGCAATTTGTGTGTCGATGAAACTTCACAGCACAGTGTGGTAGTAGAGATGAAACAATCAGTGTCGATGAAACGAGAGTCGTAAAAAGTTGATGAAACATGTGTCGATGAAACGACAGGGACCCTTCTTTCCGATGGTTTCATGAAAGTTCTGACAATGAGGACTGCGAAGTTGCCTCCAAGAAGCTCAATATGTTTTTTACACGAGTCTGTCTTTGCCAAGGTAGACCAGAAAGATGATGGCAGTCTCCGAAGAGCTCGTTCGCGGCTACGGCCTGGTATAATGCAGAGATAAACTAACATCAGAAATGTAATTAGGCGGTTTGAGCTGTAGCTTAATTCAAACATTGTTTATTGTATTGTTATAAAGACAAATCATTCTGCCACTGGCATTCGGACCAAGATCAGGACATCTGAGTATTCGGTATGTTTTCAATTTTTGATTTAAACAAATATTTCTCATATAAGAAAGCCACAATTCATGAAGCGGGAAGCTGCCCTTGCAATAAATTTTTATTGACATACTTTTCATCTTTTACAAATTATTAAACCAATGCTGCGATCCAATATTGTGGACACATTTTCCTTCTAAAGTAAATTGGAAAAGTTGGTGCGTGTTTACCGGTAATACCCCAGGCCGCGACGCGACGCGAGTGGGGGTACACGCGTCACGCACCCGGGTTTCGAAGCATAAACATACGACTGACAGGGCCTCTGAGAGCAAGCAGAATGTTCGGAAGCATTTGAGAGAACCAAATCTGGTTCCCTAAAATTCTGATATTTTTCACAAAAGAAGACATCAGCTTCTTAACGTCCAAAACAAGATAAATTAAATGCTTGTAACATACGCATCACTGGCTTTATCATTTGTATGCCAGATGTATGTTACAGCTCATTATTGTAAACGAGGGTGCACCCGCGGGTACTCTCGCAGTCATAGATTAGCGTGCAGCTGATTGCGACGCGGAAACTTGACAAGGACGCCACGTTTCACAGATGAATACATACTGCTTCGAAGGCGTCATTTCAGTAGACAGACTATTTATTAACGCCAGCAAAGATACGGTCGAAATCGGGTGAAGACACTTACTGTGTTCGCGGTTCACTTATTTCACTTATTCCCGCACAGTCCACTACACTTATAAAGAAGAGTTTGGTGACCGCTGCATTTTAACGTAGCTCCACGGAAACCACTGCGAAGAAAAGCCGCTGCCGTCACGATGTTGAGGCGGAACCTGAGGCAGAAAAGCAGACGGCGTTCGACGTATGTACGATGCTAGGCCTTACTCCCGCATCGAACTTTTCGATGGCAATGCTATCGCTGGATTTTCACGCTGTCGCGCAGAACCTATTGCGAATAAAAGTGGACGCGGTTACGAATTAGCGACGTATGGTCGGGTAAGTAAAAAACCGCGTTAAAAAACAGAATAATTGCTGGAAGATACTGGAGTCGTAGAAAATCTGCCCGGCAGCCATGTTGAAAATATTCATTTGCCAAAACAAGATTGGTTCGGGCAGGTCGTGACGTCACGGAAACAACAGGACGCGATTGGTGGCGGAGGAATACAAAATTCCCTTTGAGGGGCATTTGCCGCTACCTTCTTGACTTGGAACCGACTATAGTAATCTTCTAGTTTCCGTAAAGGGACGTACTCGGCACCAGTGGCGTTACAAGGGGAGGGGGGGCAGGGGGGGGGGGGCGGGGAGTCTGCCCGGGTGCAGCGCTCACGGGGATGCATCGGCGGGCCACGAGAGCGGGGGGGGGGGGGGGGGGGGGGGAAGAGGGAATCTCGGCGACCACGCGAGAGTGGGGGCGGGGGTGTCGCGGTGGGTACCGCCCCGGGTGCCGCTGACCCTCGTGACGCCCCTGCTCGACACCAAGAGCCACAGCCTCCTCGTGAACACACCGCTCCATTCCGGAGCCGGCCATATTTGTGGGAGTCTTTCCAAACAAGGTTTCAGCATCCGCCAAACGAACTTAAAAAAAAAGTATAAACAAAGTTGATACTTTTGTTTTTGCGGTTTAGATGTTTATTTTGTTTTAATTAAGTACGATTAAAGAAGGAACTGAAACTATAGGCATTCCGATTGGTATTTGAGACCGCTGTCCCTCATTGTGCGTGCCCGTTTGCTGCAAGCAACGTTGGGCGTCGCAGCCGCAAAAAAAAAAAAAAAAAAAAGAAACGTCCGCGTATAACGCATGTGAAATGAAACCTTGCCATTTGTGCCGCGCAGAGATTTTGGCCGCGCAACCGCTGCATGTAAAACGCGCATAAAGCGGTGTAGGGATGTACCGACGTCGTCAGTGCAGCCGTTTAATCGGCTGGCAACACGGTGTTGCCCGCGCGCGCTCCGATGAAGTTTGTGTTTCCTAATCTAGATTTATTTGAGCACCGAGAGAGTTTGGACGAGTGACATCTCGTCACGCGTGACGCCATCGTCGCGAGAGTCCAACCAGCACGTTCTGCGAACTTCAGCCATAACTTTGTGTTTGACCAGTTTAGAGACCCGTAAATCGACTCAGGTCGAAAAACATGCTTGCATACTTACAGTAATATTGTTCTCCCTTCCGGTGGAGGCTCAGCAGCCGTTGCATTAATTTTCGCACGGGAAACGGTGACTCGAAGAGACAGGAAGAACAGTGTTACCTCATTTATTTTAATTACCAATGTACACACTTGCAGGCTTACGCTAATGAGGCCTCGAAACTGAAACTCGCGTATCGTGACTGCGCACGATACGCGAGTTTCAGCGAGCTACCCAACCTCGTTACCACGCCTCTGCTGCAAGAAGCCACTTTAAAACTACCAGTAAACACACAAAAACGACACTGATACAATTTTGTTGTAGAATAACCCCTTGTATAGTAATATTTGTGCAAAGATGTGTTATACGTTGCATTTATATATAAAATAAAAAATTCTTTTGTCAGAAAAAACGATATACCAACTTTTAAGTCCGCAAAAATGTATTTTTGACAAATATTTGCCGAATATTTTCCGAATCTTTTAAAGAGTTGGGCAAAACTTCGGCTTCAAGTTCGCCACATCACTTCTGAATACGCCTCAAAAGACGCTGCATATTCCCTGCTCCCACTTTATCCGTACGACTAAAGCGCGAAACACATGCGCGTCAAAACTGTCCGATCCGGCGTGCGAACTGTCCGAAAGATGGCTGCTCCGAATCGCTGTACAAGACGGTTCGAGACACATGGCTTCCGACGCGTCGTGGCTTCGCTCCGTTTAGCTCCACCGGGTGTATCTCAAAACGTCCCATTCGCATTTGAACCTTTCACATGTTGTCCCATTCTCATTTGATCCATCTCGTTTGAACCTTCTCATAAGATCCGAATTGTGTTTTTCGCAACTGGGCCCATTCTCATTTTGCTCGTTATCTAAAAACGTCCCATTCGCATCTTGACCGTGCGCATTTTGTCCCATTCTTATTTTGTCCGCCTTGTTTGACCCTTCTCATAAGATCCAAATTGTATTTTTCGCAACTGGACCCATTCTCATTTTGCTCGTTATCTGAAAACGTCCCATTCGCATCTTGACCGTGCGCATTTCGTCCCATTCTTATTTTGTCCGCCTTGTTTGAACCTTCTCATAAGCTCCAAATTGTATTTTTCGCAACTGGACCCATTCTCATTTTGCTCGTTATCTGAAAACGTCCCATTCGCATCTTGACCGTGCGCATTTCGTCCCATTCTTATTTTGTCCGCCTTGTTTGAACCTTCTCATAAGATCCAAATTGTATTTTTCGCAACTGGACCCATTCTCATTTCGCCTGTTCGCGCTACGACCAAATGGTTTGGCATGCTTCTAACGTCGTGATGCCTTCGCGATTTTGTTGATGAGCCTTACCTTGCTTGGGCCCCCAACTTACCATCAGATATATGTTATGTGTAGAGGTACGCACTGAGAATCGTACAATGTCGCCTGCTTCCCTTCCTCCAAGCAAACGAGAAAAAAAGCGATGAACATTTAATTTGGAAACTTTGTTTGAAAAAAAAAAGCATACATAATAGCAGTGGTTCTCAATCATTCATGTTTCGCGGACCCCTTGTAGAAAGGCGGAGATGATGGAGGACCCCGTTCGGGGTGAGGGGAACTAATTGCTAGTGTGAAGTAGACTTATCTCATTGACATACACGCGAGAGTACTCATCCGAAAATTGGAACGTTTCTTCTCAACGGGAAGAAAGACAATAAATATTGCCGTGCTTGACTGTTGAGACAGGGCTTCAGGGACCCCTAGGTTGCATTCGCAGACCCCCGTTTGAGAACCACTGCATTATAGAAGTGGTGGCATTGTCCCAAGTCGAGAGACCTCAAACAACTTGACATTTCGGAATATGATCTGGCTGCGATAAATAGTTGGTCTGTTTTATTGTCAGCTAGTAGTTTTTCACGACGACCTCGACGCACTGCTGAAATCCTTAGCAGAGAGAGTATGCCTGTAGCGTGGCACACACACACATACACGCAAAAATATATCAATGTATTTATTAATATTACCCTAAAAACGAATTTGGTATGAAATAGTCAAGTGCGACGGGTCAAAGCGAGATAATTTTGAGAATGGCTGTTATGAAAAGTGCCATGTGAGAAGGGCGAAACGAGAACGGGCTCAAATGATAACCACCCAGCTCCGCCCAGCTTTCGGGTATCCCTCTACCGAATGGATGGATGGATGCTGTTAAGAATGGAACCTTCGGCAACCTTTTCCGAGTTTCAACGCTGCGGAAACGAGTCCCGAAACGAGTCCCGACGTGTCAGGACTGCCGGCCACCTGTCGAAGCCTGCCCAAAACGAGTTTCAACGCGTCCGTGACGTCAACGGGACGTGTGTGTGTGTGTGCGTGTGGGTTCGTGCGCTCCGGAAGGGGAGAGAGGCCTGGCCTAACTGCGGAGAACCATGGCTATGACTCATTTCTGGCTACGACGCGGCGGGCTTTTCTGCTACGCACTTGGCGGTCGCACCTGCTGCCCTGGCGGAGAGTGAGGGAGAAAACGGACCCCTATATAAGGCGGGGCGTGAGGCTGCTGAGTTGTTCTCTCGGATTTGACGACTGTATCGCTACCATGTAATTAAACCGTTCGTTACGTTACCAATTCTCCCACCTCCACTGGACCCCTGGGTTCTTCACTTCGGGGAATGGACGTCGTCACGAGCCAGGAAGCCTCCGGACGTGCGGCCTAAGCCCCGCCTCGAACAATGCTAAGGACTTTATCTATAATGGAAGGTAGCTCCCGCCACCTAGCCTAGATACGTAAAATACTCCCATCGCCCTTCTTGGTTTTTCTTACTTGAACGCAAACACAGTATTTTTATTACACTCTATTAAAGTGTGCGTGTGTGAAGATTTTCCGTGAGGTTACTTTTCCACTCAACATCCCTTAAAGGGGCGGTGCAACAATTTGCGGACTTTGGCTAATTAATTGCGGGAATTGATCCCGGCCACATATAAAACGAAAGACCGAAAACTATTCTTTCATGCTTGCCCTAGTTTTCATTAAAAAAAAAATGAAAGAAATTGATATCTCTGACACCCCTCAACTCAACATTGAAGCGGCACCTGCTTCGCCTGTGACGTCACTCGGAGTGGCGTTGGTTTCCGGTTGGGTTCTTCTGGCTTCCGTTTCCCCAGCCCATGCAGCCCATGCAGCGTGCTAGCGATGGTACCTTTGGCAGGCGTTTAGTCGTTCGGTGCTCGTGAAGTAAGCACGAGCGATTGCAAGCCTGTCAAAGATACCCTCGCGTGCATGATGCTCGTGTTTGAGCATAGCCTTCCTTATTCTACAAAGCCTCTCAAATCGCGAAAGACCCTGGTTTGAGGCTTGTCGTTGTCTTTTGTTTCTGTATGTCGCTCTAGTGGGACACGGGCATTACGATACCACGATACTACGCACCACGACCAACAGACTCCGTCGAAGGAGGGAAAGACAAAACCTCCGGGTTGCTCATGTAGCCGCCGTAGGCGCCTCGGGCGTCGACGGCTGACGGCGACGGCAAGTTTTGTTGACTTGCGGTAGATGGCGCCACAAATAATTTATACCCTTTTATCGCCAATATAAGGCTTTTGACGCATTTCTGCATGCCTAAACAACACGATTTTTTAAACTTAACCTTAAATCGAGCTTACAATTGCCCAACACTATCACTTACAAAAACCACTCCGAATGACGTCACACAAAAGATTCCATTTGCGGCCACCATGTGGCCGCAGGTTGGGAAAAAAAGGGTTTTTTATTTTGCGATTACGCAGCGAAATATAGATATTTCGGGGTCTTACTTATGCCGAAGTTAACAATAAAAATAATACAAGCTGCACATTCGTTCAGTGTTAAAATCATTGCACCGCCCCTTTAATCGCGATGGACCGCAGTGGACCTAAGGAGCCATCCCAGCGAAGCGAGCACTGCGTACAAATCACGTGACTACGTACCGCGCGCATTGCTGCGTCACTCCCGAAGTTCACGTGACACTCACATGACATTGGAATGGCTCGTAGCGTCCGCTGCTGTTCATCGTAAGGTGAAACGGAGTATATTCGGGTTTCGACGGCCTTGATCGGTCCCAGAAGGCCGGCTTGCTATGGCGCGCGAAATCAGCAGCTCGTTTTGTGCGCGCGGGAAAACACCGATGAGCGTTCATTTCCTTCACAACGACGACTGGCGTCGCGTGACGCACCGCGCACCGCCACATCCGCTTCCCCGAGCTACGGAGCGCCTCCTCGCCTGATCGGTCCGAAAGTCACGTCACAACATGACCTTCGCGCCATCGGAAAATCGGACAGCAGTGCGGCGAATATCTAGCAAGTTGGTCGCATGCCGGCGCCGGACGGAGCCCCCGTCCGACGCTCCGGTGCGACGAAAACCCTCGCTCCGAACGTCGTTCCGGCGGTTCGCACGTCGGATCGGACAGTTTTGACGCGCATGTGTCTCGCGCTTAAGATTTATTCAAAGACCTTGAGTTGTGAACTCTGCTGTTCTTATAAGTTTCGTGTTGGCTTCAGGGTACGAGGCTTTCAATTTGTCCTACTAATACATAGAACTACAGGTTTTCCCGCTCATTTTAATCCGAGCGACGACTAATTTAATCCCGGGGTCACTCAATTTAATCCAAGCGCTATACAATTTAATCCAAGCGCCACACAATTTAATCCCGGGGTCAGTCAATTTAATCCACAATATATATATGCATTTATTGTGTTCAGTGGTCGTGTTTCGCTTACACATTTGGTAACTTAGAACAATTGTTTTTACAATTAGAATTTTTAGGGGGCAATTGATAATTTGATTACTTATGTGATTACTTTGAGTTACTAGTCCCACTTTTGACGAGGCTTAAATGATATGTTGGTTACCCTTTTTACAGTCTCTCAGGCACCCGTTCTCGCTTGAGCGGCGTCGCCGTCGGCGTAACCACGCGGTGCATGATGGGTAAAATCCCCCGCTAAATTTAGCGTAAAAATTCCCCCGCTAAATCTAGCGGAAAATTTTCCCCACTAAATCTAGCGTTAAATTTTCCCCGCTAAATTTAGCGGAAAATTTCCCCCGCTAAATCTAGCGGATTATTTTCTCCGCTATATTTAGCGGAAAATTTTCCCCGCTAAATCTAGCGGAAAAATTTCCCAGCTAGATTTAGCAGAAAATTTGCCCCGCTAAGTCTAGCGGAAACTTTCCCCGCTAAATCTAGCGGAAAATTTTTCCTGCCAAATCTAGTGGAAAATTTTCGCCACTAAATCTAGCGGAAAAGTTTTCCCGCTAAGTTGAGCGGAAAATTTCCCCTGCGAAATCTGGCAGAAAATTTTCTCAGCTAGATTTAGCAGAAAATTTGCCCCGCTAAGTCTAGCGGAAAGCTTTCCCCGCTATATCTAGCGTTAAATTTTCCCCGCTAAGTTTAGCGCAAAATTTTCCCCGCTAAATATAGCGGAAAATTTTACCCACTATATTTGTCGAAAAAGTTTTCCCGCTAAATCTAGCGAAAAAGTTTCCCAGCTAGATTTAGCGGAAAATTTGCCCCGCTAAGTCTATCGGAAAATTTTCCCCGCTATATTTAGCGGATAATTCTCACCGCTAAATTTAGCGGAAAATTTTCCCGCTAAATCTAGCGGAAAATTTTCCCCGCTATATTTAGTGGAAAATTTTCCCCGCTAAGTCTAGCGAAAAATTTTTACAGCTAGATTTACCGGAAAACTTGCCCCGCTAAGTCTAGCGGAAAATTTTCCCCGCTAAATCTAGCTAGGAAGATTTTCCGCTAGATTTAGCGGGGAAAATTTTCCGCTAGATTTAGCTGGGAAAATTTTCCGCTTGATTAAGCATGGAAAATTTTCCGCTAAATCTAGCTAGGAAGATTTTCCGCTAGATTTAGCGGGGAAAATTTTCCGCTAAGTTTAGCGGGCAAAACTTTCCGCTAGATTTAGGGGGGAGAATTTTCCGCTAAATCTAGCTGGGAAGATTTTCCGCTAGATTTAGCGGGGAAAATTTTTCGCTAAGTTTAGCGGGGAATCCTTTCCACTAGATTTAGCGGGGAAAATTTTCCGCTAAATTTAGCGGGGAAATTTTCCGCTAGATTTAGCGAGGAAAATTTTCCGCTAGATTTAGCGGGGAAAATTTTCCGCTAGATTTAGCGGGAAAGTTTTCCACTAAATTTAGCGGGGGAATTTACCCACCATGCACCGCGTGGTTACGCCGACGGCGACGGCGACGCCGACGCCGCTCAAGCCGGAAACGGGTGCCTAAGAGCTGAGCTCTAAAAAGAGTAACCAACATATCAATTAAGCCTCGTCAATAGTGGAACTAGTAACTCAATGTAATCACATTAGTAATCAAATTATCAATTGCCCCCTAAAAATTCTAATTGTATAAACAATTGTTCTAAGTTACCAAATGTGTAAGCGAAACACGACCACTGAACACAATAAGTGCATATATATATTGTGGATTAAATTGACTGACCCCGGGATTAAATTGTGTGGCGCTTGGATTAAATTGTATGGCGCTTGGATTAAATTGAGTGACCCCGGGATTAAATTAGTCGTCGCTTGGATTAAAATGAGCGGGAAAACCTGTAGAAGCGAGGTTAGGGCCATTATGCAATTTGCTTCTCATTCAGCGGCTACTGCAAACTCGCCTCTTCCGGACGTCCGCGTGGCCTAATGGATAAGGCGTCTGACTTCGGATCAGAAGACTGCAGGTTCGAGTCCTGTCGCGGACGCGGTGCTCTGTGGTTTTCTTTTTGTTCGTCGTTTGTAGTATCTGTCTAAAAGAAGAATCCTGAATATGAACTGAAACCGAAGTCATAATCTCCTAGATGAAAAAGTATAACTAAAATTAATCGGAATTTCGGATTAGTTTTCTTTTCATATAATACAATTTGTGACGTCAACTCCTACTGCCTCAAATAAGGTACATTTAAAAAGCTTAATATTTTCTACGGAAGAGATGAGAGATTGGAACAGATAGAACATGAAGTGCAACATTGTACCAGAGAGAGAGATTGGTCAATGGAAGGAGCGGGTAGAGCCAGGGCGTGCACGAGACTCACATAGAAGGCTTAAGTTGACATGATTTTTCGGCCAACCAGAAACCGAAAATAATCCCCTAGCAATGGTAGCGAGAAGCAGTTTTAATAGGTGCACATGTAGTAACAAGGTGAACATATAGTAACTCTTCGGGGATGAAAATATGGTGCGTGCAATGTTTCGACTATGATCATCAAAAAAAAAAAAAAAAAAGATGTATGCAACGAATATGCCGCTCGAACTCTGTTTTGCTTGGACCGAGTCTGCAGCCGCTCGGACGACAGATGCCCGGCCCTCGGCGCCTGGCGTACGAATTCCGTTCATAGTTCTGCTAGTCACGCAGACTTTCTTGTAACTGGAACTCTCGTAAGAGATTAAAAAATCACACGGGCGCCTTGCCGCAACCGCTAGCCTTGTACCTGCTCCACGAGTGGTAACTTTAAGGCTGAACTTCATGGAGCGAGTTGTGCGACGAATAACTGACGAACGTCGCCCTACGGCACGCTCGTTTTGCGCGCGACGTAGCAGCCGCTGTGCTGATTCCACGCGCAGAGCAAAAGCCGCCGGGCAAAATTCGTCGATTTTTCGCCGCATATTCGTCCCATGGAGTTCAGCCTTTAGTGCAGTACTACGCTTTTTTCGCGCTCGAAGTCTTTTCTAAGAATTACTGATTTAGTGCTGTTCGATGACGCTCAAAAAGTCTCTAATTGAAATCCTATGCATATTATCACTAATTAAAACGCTATTAGACATTTTTAATTAATTAGCGAAGCTAATGAGTAAGTATCGCGTATTTTCTGACATTCGACGCCACGAGTAATGCGGTCCCGAGGAAACTATCTATTTACCTGGAATATATTATTTTTGGGAATTTTTGTCTGGCTTTGCTTAAACATCAGGTATATTCAAAGTATGGCTCGGCGTCGATTAAAACTTTTAGACCAATTAATGTGCACCTTTTAATCGATTATTAATCGATTAATTCATCTCGTTAATTTCCTGGCATAATAGCGCTAAAAGGACAAAAGCACAATTTTACTTTTATGCTCTTTTCCCTATCATAAACAACGTGATGCGCATTTTCGGCTGGGAATAAGCATGGTGTTGTTCTTTGTGAGTTTTACGTCGACGAACAAATTGATGTTTGTGTTTTAAAAGAGTTTTAGTAGATCTTTCTGATACCTCCGCTACCCTCGATAAGGATAACTGATAACGATACGATGCATGCACAAAGGGGGCGGCGGAGTACGGGTATCGTTATCAGAGTTCCCGGAACAATCTACAAAACTCTATTTAAAGAAATCACTGAAGCAAAAAAAAAGTTGTTATTTTGTTATTAGTTTACCCAGTTGCAAGTTCAACCGATTAACCAGTTTAAAAAATTGACCTCGATTTGATTATTAATCGATTAATCGGAAGGTTAATCGCCCAATCACCCAGCAATAATTGAAAGGTCTTGTGCTCTGAACACCGGTGCTATAATTTTCGTCTTGGTTTCCGGCTACGAGGCTTTCGATCGGTCCTGAAAAGACATGGAGTTTCGATTGGTCCTGATAAGACTTTTTTAAGGAGAAAGTCATATATGTCTCAACGTTCAGTCGACCTTCAAAGTCCTTGAGCGAAAATACGTCGGCGATACGAAAGGCACCAAAACGTTTACGTGACTGCTCAGGCGAATTAGAGGCAATGAAATTAAGAAGGGTGACACAGCGAATTAAGAGGAATTGAATTTAATTGAAATCAATTAAATCATGCATCTGTCCTTAATGTATCGGCGCTTGGGCTTTCGCCTTGAAGTCGTCTTAGGGATAGCATAACAGTCTATAAAGCCGGAGTGGCGTCGGAATGCTAAAATTTGCGTATTATTCAGCGGCTAGTGCAAGTTAGCCTGTTCTGACCGTCCGCGTGGCCTAATGGATAAGGCGTCTGACTTCGAATCAGAAGACTGCAGGTTGCAGTCCTGTCGCGGACGTGGTTTTATTATTTCTATTTGTTGCTTTTATGTACGGTATATAATGTCTAAAAAAAAAGAAATTCTAAATATGAACCGAAACCGCGATAGTCAGCTCCTGAATGAAAAATAAAAGGAAACCTAAAATTAATCAGAATTTAGCATTCGATTTCTTTTCATGTACTAAAATTTGTAACATCAACCCTTACTGCCTCGAATAAGGTGCATTTAAAACAAGAACAAAAACAGCGCAAGACGAGGACAAAGAAAAAGTTAACCGACAGGATACAGTGCTGACTCGCAACTGAAGTTTGAGGTTTGAAGTTTGAACAAGTCCAAACTACAACGTTAATCAGCTACATTTCAAAAGTATGATCCTTTGTACGGAAGACATAAGAGATTATAACAGACCGAACACGAAGAGCGACACTATACCAATTAGTTTGGTGTTCATTCTGTTTGAATATAATTTGAGCACGAAAGGTCAGTAAACCAATAACACAGATTTAATAGATTGTAACTCTTCTTTCTATTCACCCTAGAACCGACCATGGTTGCGCATCAACAAGTCAGGCGTCCTTACGCACAGACTTTCAGAAGTAAATTTATATTAATGCCCAAGGGTACGTCAATAGACCTTCGGCTTTTGCCTTTGCATCTTGAAAAAAGAAAGCATTACAAAATTTTCTTTGCAAATGTTAAAATAAGAACGGGCTTTAGCATCTTGACAAAAAAAAAAAAGCGTTCAGAACCTTTAAAAGCTTCCTTTGCAAAAGTTGAGATAAGCTTACACTTTAGCATGTCGACGAGAGAAAGCGTTAAAAAATCTTTGGAACTTGTTGAGATGAATGTTCTCTCACAAAATCAGCTTATGTTGCCTTTAATGTAAACGAAATCATTGGAGCCTCCGTAAATCCGTCAAAATGCAACGGCTTCTCGTATACAGGGTGATTCATTTTAATTCCAACAGATTTATATTAAAAAATAAGTAAAAGGAATACTGATGATATTTGTGCAAGAGAGTTACACGGCCAGTGGAACATAATATAGACAGTAATGCCTCATGTTACGTGAAATAATTAACTAACCTTTTTTTAATTTATTTTATAAATAGTGAAAATAAACATGGTTATAAATAAAAACCTGCTGAGTGCCACCGAAAACCACTAGATCAGTTAATATTATATCGACTTGAAGCACGGGGGGAGGGCTGCTGAGGTTTTTATTTTCCCCAGAGACTACGTCCAACGTTGTGGTTATTTTAAAGTACCGACATTTATTGAAGCAACATTTGTTCGCAAGATTTGTCGTGGGACAATAAGTATTGCTAATTGAAAGGGCGCCGATGCCAATGCCGCTGCAGAAATGACTTTCGATACCGGTCAATTGTTTGTTGATTTAGAGTATGTACGTATCTGTTCATACATAATTTTTTTTATTTTTTTATTTGAAAAAAAAATAGGAATACAGTAAAATTAAGCTCCAAATTCTGAAGAATTGGGAATCTAAGAAAAATAAAATACGATAAACCCCCAATTTCCAGGGAAAAATAAACTTCAAAAAACACTTTCCGAATTGCGTAATAAATAAATTCCGAAAACACGAAATCCTACGTATAATCTATGTATCAGTGGTGTCGCTCTATATTATGTATAGCTCGGACCAGGAGCGCTGTCATACCACCATCTAAAATAATCCAATAATCCGTTACTCGAGTCCTCGGAAAGATCTACTAAAACTCTATTAATATACATAGCACCATCTATTTCTTCTTCTTATTCTATTAATGTATATTACTAAAGTAAAAAAAAAAGAACAACTACAACAACAATACAAATCCCCGGTAAATTGTTATTTCGGTTTTGGTCCACCCAGCCTCAAGCTCAACCGATTTACCAGTTGAAAAAAATAATCGTGATTAGATCATTAAGCGATTACTCGGAAGATTAATTAAAGGGACCATGAAACAATTCTGAAATCGAATTTCATCCAGCGATCGTCGTAAAAGGTGTGAAAAGAAACACAAAAACACAAAAATAGCGAGCCAAAAAAATTCTTCGCTATAGAACTTTTAAAAGAAAACTGGACTCTTTTGCACCTTCTTTCCTTCAAAAGCTCTCTGCCTTTTCACTGCGATGCATCCGCGGAAACGCAGCACGTCAGCCGAATCCACGTCGCCTATTGGGTAAGAGCCTACCACACCAGCAACGCGATCGTAAACAATAGATAGCCGGGGAATGTTTCCTAAAAAGTTTTGTTAAATAACATTCAGATCCACATTTTGTAGCATAATTAAAGATGTGACGAAAATTGCCAAATTTGATAATGCTGACCATTTTGTTCTTAGCCCGAGACTGAGGCAGGAATGAACAGTCGAGGACTCGTAGAGACGTGTCCTCGACTGTTCATTTTTCTTCTACTTTGAAACTTTCCTCTTTTCCTGCCTCAGTCTCGGACTAAGAACAAAATGGTTAACATCCACCAGCTCGCCTGCGCACTCACTGCATTATCATTGATAATGCTGAGAGCCAAGCGCCATCTATCTTGTGGTAAACGAAGCAACTAGTGCACCTGCGCAGTAGGGCCGACCAGGCCGACAGCGTCGCTCAGTTACTACTTTGCGACGACCAAAGAACGTTTATTTTTCTACGTGTTCTTCTCGCGCGTCCCGACTTCAAGCAGCAAGAAAAAAGTACTTGAGACAGACCACGACGAACAAGAACGCTGGATCCGCAAACACCCGAGAAAAGCTACAACGGCGAGGAATCCACCGGCTCCGACCAAGCGAGCTTGGCGGATAGGCCTAGCGGCCTAGCAGGCACTCCGACTCGGAACAGCGTTGCTTCAACGGTACTTGGCCAAGACCGTCTGCCCACGACCGGCTGGCGTGCTGAAGGGAATATGGCCGGGCGACCCTTCTGGACCCTTCCCGTATAATAGCTCGATCGCTGACCTCAATTTTAGATTAAGAGGTGAGGTCAATCTCTTCCCCTTGTTTTCCGAGGCAGTGTTGATGAACACTCGTCGAAAAGGGACTCTCGTCGTTCTATCTTGTTTTGTGTGATATAGAGCTCAAATAAACGCCGTATGGATTACCTTCGTAACACGGTATGTACACTTTGTTATTAGTATGCCATTTTTTATTCTGACACGACTGCACGTCACTGTCGAGCTATAACAGTTCGTGGGAGCTACGTGCAATGCCGGTCCAACCTTCCTTTGCCGAGTGTCACGTCAGTATCGAGTTGCAATCGTAAAAGATCGGTCCCGAAGCGCTGACCAACAGCGCGAATACAGCACTTCCATCAAACGCGCGCGTCCGCTCCGAGTGGGAACAGGTATTTACGTGGCTCTTGCTGAGACTGTCGTAGTTCAAACGTATCTTTTTTTAACGTCGGCTCGCTCCTGCATCTCCGAGGCCGCGAAAAACGCCGTGGCAATTTGTTTCTATCTACGTCGCTTTGCAAATGACTGACACGGGCCGCCTTTTACCAACATTGACAGTTGGGCTCAGACTTGTGCCCGTTACTTCAAAAAAGTAATTAATTACAGTTACAATTACTTGGCCTAAAAAGTAATGGATTACCGTTACAAATTACTCGCCGTAAAAAGTAATCAATTAATTACTTCGTTACTTTACTCGATTACTTTTGCGTTACTTCAAAGGAATACGAAAAAGACACACTATATACTGCGTGTTCGAAGGGGAAAATTTTGGGCCTCATCAAAATTAAAACAGAAATAAACATATTCATTACTTTCTACCCAATATTTTAGGTTAATAATTTTTGGAGAACGAATCTATAAAGTTTTAAAGAACTTGAACAGGTTCTCAAGGTAAGCGAGCCTTGCGCTGTCCAACCGGGACAGAACTAAATCCTATGAACATGCGACGAATGCACTTGGGCGGTGGAGGCACGCATGCACACCATTCGAATTAATCCAAGTTTGGCGTCGGCGAGCTTTGAAACACGATTTCCCTGAAGATATGGTTTTTCTATGTTTGCTGCATGTTGCCTAAATAGGGGCTAGTTTACCTACTAAAACGGACTAGCTGTGAGACCAAGATGCGGTACTTGCCTCTGGGCTCCTTGATGAAGGTTGTTCTCCAATCGAATGACCCACTTGATCTTCTTTTTTGATCACCAAACTTATCAGAACCAAGACGTCACACGAAATATTATTGCACAATCTCTCAGCTGAACTGACTTTCCTAGAAATTATTAAAAACAGGCCAAGTTTCAGTGAACACCACGCTTCATGTCTTTCACACGTTTACAGGCGGCTTCACAACTCCAGTCTCTAAGTGAGTCACCGTTTATTCTCAGAAAACTCGGGCCATGGTTTCGCCATTTTGGCCCCTTTGAAAACTTCGAAGCTTCGAATGGGTCGTTAAAACTAGTCGCACCAAGATCGCTATGGAGCATCATCGTACTGACAGCGTTCCTCGGCCATTATGAGCGTTTTTGGCACTGTGCACGCAATAAACCTATCACTCAGGCTTGTTTCCCCAGATCTCTTAGAATTATGTTGCTCTTCTCGCGTGTTTCAAGACAGTAAAAATATTTTTCAATGCGCACTGACGTTGCGTGTCATGGCGGTACGACGATGTACGTCATTACACGCGGCGTCGGTGTTTGGGAGAATTGAAAAATAATTGTACTGTCTTGAAACACGCAAGAGCAACATAATTCTAAGAGATCTAGGGAATAAGCATGAGTGATAAGTTTATTGCATGCACAGTGCCGAAGACGCTCATATTAGCCGAGGTACGCTTTGAGTACGATGATGCTCTATAGCGATCTTGGTGCAACTCCATGGTTTTAACGACCCTTTCGAAGCTTAAAGCTTTCAAAGGGGCCAAAATGGCGGTCACCATGTCAACCGACAGCGATGAGCCAATCACCTAGAGAGGTTTTGTCGTCTGTATGTTGGCATTCGTTTGTGCCCGACTAGCAGGTGGGAAGGCAATGGCGGTACTCTTCCAGATCCAGTGACTTTACTACAGACAATGCCGGCTTCGCTCCATAGGACAATTCATGCTTTCGCATTAAAAAAAAAGTTTGAACAATAGCTAAGTTTTTTATAGTTCCTAACGCCAACTCATATAGCCGAGAACATAAAACTCCGAGGGGTGTAGGCCACGGTCCGTGATTTTTCGAATATTGTGTAACCACGGCTTGGGACGGAGTCGATTTCTAAAGTTCCTGCTCAAGACACCACCTAGAATAGTCGAGGCCCGCGACCAACCTGCTCTTCCTCCGAAAACGTGATCCCAGTCAGATGGCGCCAACTCAGCAATTCAACCCGAGCCCTACGCCGAGCGTCGTTCGATGCATCGACTGGACTCTGAGGAATGCTGACGCAGCAGACTCAAGTTACGTGTTCACTCGATCGCGCTATGATGACCTCAAAATTCTAGTCCAGAGGCTTTAATTATGCGATACTCGGTGTCACATTAAAAAAAAAAAAGCAATAAAGTTTTGCACAATATTTTTGCGCTGCGCTAAGTACTTCGTACAAGATTTGGTTGTTGAAGGAAGAAAGGATGCTTTTAGCGCTCGAAACGTGGAAATGTCGCGATAAAGACATAAAATTAATCTAAGATGCACCTACATATAGCTTAATTCAACAGATGGAAGGGGCAAATTAGTAGAATTCCTGAGCGGAGCCACACTTCTTTTTTTTTTTTTAATACGGTTTTTCAGATGAAGACGAGTGCCGGCGGTACTGCATTGCTCCAGCGTAACAAAAAGGACAAAAAGGAAAGCTGGAAATACAACGAGGTGATTTAGAAGCGGTGTTGCTGCTATGGTGGTCGGCGGTATAAGATCGCCGGTCGAAACGTTGCGGATTAAAAAAAGCTCAGTTCCTCTTTTATGATTTGTGTTTCTTTTTTTTTAGGTTTATACATAAGTACTCTACTCTAATACGCGCGAAAGGCTTTCCACAAAGTGCAGCCCTCGACCTCATATTCTTCGTTTCAGCTCACGACGGACCACAGGGGACGCGACGAGCTTTCGAAGCCAATCAAATTCCCCGGGAATGTCACGTGACCCTTCGGTAGGGGCGCAGCGACGAGGGGTGCGTGTTGTCACGTGATCACGTTCACGGCGCTTGGTTGGCTCGTAGCGTTCGGTGCGGTCCATCGTACGAGGCGAGACGCAGTACGGCCATAGCCTGCCAAACTGCAGACCTCGAACGACACGCCATAAAAGTACGCGGCTCCGCCGTAGGGGTAAGTAATGGGGCGGGAAATGGCCAGCGCGATGACACGAAGGATGCGATCAATAAGAGGGACGGATACGTCGCTAAGTTTCAGGATGCGCGGAAAGGAAACAAAATATATGTAGCCGATCCACCCTGCCACGGCTCTTTCTGCCTAAGAGCGGAAGAAGGACGAGCACACGCGCGTTATGAACCCGGCCCCGGCCACTCAATTTTGGTTCCCGCGTTTCGAAGGGAGCGGGTGGAAACGGGAGTTGTCGGAGCGGCCGCAGTGAGTGGGGATTGAACTTGGTGGCGCAAAACATCGGCTGCTGTTAAAGTATCTCGATTCTCTTACGAGTTACGACAGCCAGCATGCGTGACGAAGCGCCTTTCGCGTGTATGCAAGGTGCGGTTTCAGGTCATTGCGCTGCTCTGCGCAGCCATTTGCTTTTTTTTAAAACTCGAACTCGCACGCCGTCGGTACTTAAAAGAGTGGCGGTTCTTGTAAGCACAAAGTGCGTGGCCTCGTCCCACTAGAGCGACAAATGCCGATTTTTGTATGGCCACGAGGTAAAGTTGTGTGTCGTTGATACTGTCACACTGTATAGCGACGGACGTGACCGACCAACGCCGACAAACGATCAACGTCAAAGTAGTTGTCGTTGATCGTCTTACTTGTATCGCCAAGAGCGCGGCGCGGCAGTCCCACCAGCGAACAACACTCGCCGACGAACCTGTCCTTGAGGGTTGAATAGCTGGGCTATTTGGTAGGGGTTGATGATGATTAAAATGCGCGCAAGAAAGAAGGACAAAAAAGAAAAGGACTCACAGCGCTTTCGCGGCTGCGCCCTCTCGTGCTACGCGTTGTTTACTTCGTTTGCATCCGTCTGCTACCGCCATTTGAGCTTGCTTGCCGTCGTCCGCCTTACCGCTCCAATGGCGCCACGTGTCGCGAAAGGCACCATAGCAGCGGTACGGTAAGTACCCGCGGGTACTTAACGTAGTCGTCCAAGCCAAGGGCTGCAGCTATCTCACGGAAGGCCTTGACCTTCGTGTTTTTTTCTATGATACATAGGGTGCTTTACTTCCCACACATAACTCATTCTCTACCATCTGTACAAGGCAACATTCTACCTCATGATTAAAGTCAGGTGCACGGCGGTCACGGGCGTCATCATGAACGGGGCCGTGGAACACAAATAATTCTTGATGTTTGTATTGGTGTCAATGTTAATGTTGGTCATGCCGGAAGTAAAAACGAGGATACATTTTGACAGAAAGTGTTAATTTGAAACCTATGTAGCTTAGGAAAGTATATAAAGGACACACATGGCTAACCGCTTTTATCATATTGAATCAAAGGAAATCGAATTTCAGAACAATGAACCCACCGAAAAAGCATATTAGGGGCCGCCGGGACTCCAACCAGGGATAAGTCTGCTATAGCCCCATGCCCTTTCGGGGGTTTCTAGCTGACTTACGCATGCAAAAATGCAGAATGCATCCAATAAGAGGTGTTATCGACGAACACATGCCACCCTGTTGTACACAAGCGGCATGTTGTTTGGATGCGGTGCGTGCCGAAAATAGAATTGCCTTACTTTCGCCGTGTTTGTCGGCGGGTCTTGGCCTATCTAGGAAAACGGAAGAACTGCGTCGCCCGACTCGGCTTGTCGGTGTATTTTTACGTGTTTTTTTCTCCAACTACTGTCCCACCGGCAGAACCGTTTCCGTATCTGTATCTTCGGCATCATGTCCGTTAGCTGGGACGGCGGACTCCGACAAACAACTAGTCTGTCGGTGTCGTTCGTTGCTGGCCCACGTTGGTCGCTGTTTGTTGTCGCCGTTGGTCGCTCTAGTGAGACTAGAATCTTATACGCCAACGTAATGTTTGTAAACAAGTCCGCGCTTGCTCACACTATACTGTATATGGCAGCGTAGCTGCAGAGTAGTGACACGACGCAAAAAGACCTAGATGCACGACGACAGAAGCGCCGATAGTGATCTCCCTCTTGGGCATGAGAGGTTGTCATGGTAACCGTGCTGCTAGCGACGTCGGGCGGCAACTTTCTTAGTCTGGTTTCGTTGATATTTCCATTCGCTCATTGAAAAGTGGTAAAAGACGCTTTGCATTTAGGTCTACATGTCGGCGTCATTTGCTTCCAAGGGCCGCTGGAGGAACAGTGCCTGTTTCTTCTGTCAGTACAATCAGTACGGCACGGGCCTCTGGAGGAACGGTGCCAGTTTTTTTTTTTTTTGTGAAGTGAGACGATTGGCATCCAGGGGACTGTCGGGCAACGAGAGCTGCTAGGTATCCTATAGGTGCACGGACAAGACGAGTGGTTTTCCGCGCCGCCGGGATGGCGGCCGCTTCGTGGGACGTACGTACCGTCCTGTACTTTCAGACTTTGCTCCGACGGAACAAAATCCGGTTACGCCAGCCACGACAGGACGAACATCTCGGGACATGACTGCTGCTCGACTGCCCCATAGTCAGCGAATGTGTGCTTACACTCTTAAAAAAAAAAAAAGTCACTATGACTCCCTTTGGGGGGTATTTGTAGCGCTACAGAATGGACTCCTCCACGACTCCAGTTTGTAGAGTCCCTCGACTCTTTTTTCAAAGGGAGTCTCCACGACTCCCTGTGGGGGGTCTTTGCGCACCACATATTTGACTCTTTCTCGACTCTTGTTTGTAGAGTCGCTTGACTCTTATTTAAAAAGAGTCCTGCGACTCTCATCACACTGGAGTCATGGTAGTGTATGGGCGACTCCAGGTGACGTAGTCAACTGTGACTCTTTCACGACTCTTATCCAACGGAGAAAAAGAGTCACAGGACTCCTTCCTGGTAATCCCCGTGACACTGTAACAAGAGTTGTGAGGACCATCCTTTTATGAAGAGTCCCCCGACTCCTATCGCAAAAGAGTCATGGAAGTGTATGAGCGACTCTCCGAGAGATAGTCAGTGCTGACTGTCACCCTGTCTGCAGTATAGCAGCCCTAGTCAAGTGTCAGTTTGTTGAACAAAGGGAGGTATTGTGATGGTTAGAAGACTTCTTACCGCCTGCGAGGTTCAACTTTGATTTCCCTAAAAAAAAGAGTAGTAACATCAACTGTGTGAAAGTATAAAAGTTGAAATGGAAACTTCGATTCCACTTAAAAGAAGCTGGAACATCAATTGTCAGCAAGTGTAAACGTCGAAATGCAGAACGCATATCTTGCAATTTCCTTACCTGAAACATGGAAAAATGAATGACGATGGTCTTAATGATGCTGAACTGAATGCTGCTCTAAAATTTATCATGAAACACAACAGCTTTCAGGACAGCATTTTTTTTGTTACATTGGAATTTGCACACAACAGAAAAAAGTGAGTTTTTTTTAATCGGCAGCTTAACTTTTTATTAGTTTGATTGCACTTATCATTTACAATAGGTTGTATATCTTTTTTATCAGATGTCTGGACTATTGGCAAGAGCTGGTGTGAAGCAGCATGTTCTGTTGCTTTATGCCTGCTTTGAGTGGAGAGGTGGGTGGCAATAAATTGCAGGAATCTTCAAATTGAACAATAAAGATAGCTGTTTTGTCTCAGCTCATATCACTGCCATTTGTGCACATGCAACTTCATGAGTCCTACCATGCTGGTACTGCAAAACAAACCACAAGTATTTGAAACAATTACTTTATTAGAAACTAATGCGATACATAATGGCTCAAAAGCCTGCTTCGGCTTATCACAGGTGTTTTATCACAATAACTAAACAAATAACATCATAAGAAATAATACTAATACACAAAATTGGTTTAATTATTAGACAAGAATGAAAATAAATTACAATGACAAGTTTTGTGAAGGCTTAAGCTTCGCCTGCTTGGTGTTGCAGGATTAAATTAGAATAAAAATAAATTACAATAAGTTTCCTAAAGGCTTGTTTTGCCTGCTTGCTGTTTTTTCAAAGCTTTGTTTTTCTTTCTGCAGTTTTTTTCTTTTATGGTTTGGATCCTCAGATCAACAGATGCACAAAAAAAGAAATCTAACAGAAGTTTGGATACACAATGAAACACACAAACCTTTGTATTATAGCTGGAATATTCACCAAATACACATGGAAAACATAAAAACAGTAACCGTTATTGATAATTTTTTTCCCTGTTCTAGGAATGTGCTTCGAGTGCTGTCACAACTTTCACAGCTTTCACCGAAATCTTTGTATTTTTTTTACCCATGAGGTGCTCAAGCACAAAAAGTGTGCTTCGTCGATTCCTCCCCCCCCTCCTCCCTCCCTCCCTCCCCGCCCCCCATACTGACCTTTCTACGCTCAGTACATGGCAAATACCAGAAAGATTCCTGCTGAAAAGTCCAGGACGTCGATTCATAGGTCCTCGCAGACAACGCACATGCTACCAGTTGTCCATGGGTGCTTTCCAGTGAAAAGTAACATCGGGTTCCCGAAAGTCTTTTCTGGGTCCTGAGAGAAAAAAAAAAGCCAATGATAAGAAATAAGTTCTGGAAGTCAGACAAAGTTGCAGGTGAGCAAAGTAAAATTGTCGAGGACATGTTAAGTGCCCACATTGTCATAGATGGAAAGTCAATGAAGCAGAGTGAAGACAAGTGAGGCAGACGCCTGTTGCTGCCTTTCTATATTTTGCTTTCCCCAATTCTCACTCGATTATGAAGTGTTTTGTACGGTGGAACCAGTGCATCAGGGTGTCTGTCAAATTACTGATTTCAAATTCCCCGACTTTTCTAGATCTTCCCTTGACTATTTTGATAAAACTTCCTGACCACTTCTGGATCGAAGGATCATATTTTGGAAACGTTATTCAGCATAGTCATTCCCATGCGCAACCATCAAGCATTGTTCCGCATCGCCGTTCCACTTTGACTGGCCGTTTTCCCTGATGAAGCCAACTTTTTGACGATTTCCCTGAGAATTCCAGGTTGGTAAACACCCTGATGATGTATCAGGTTACAGATGGACACCACAAAAATGCAGACCATTGCGTTCAAAATTATTTTAGCCATAAGGAGGAACCTAAAATATTCCCATGGAGAGAGATAGAGAGTGGAGGGGCAGGGGAGGCTGCTGCTGCTATTGTCTACTTTAAAAAAAAAATTATATCAATTTAAGGCTCAAAGGGAACGTAAGTAATACATCAGTGAGTGCACTGAGAGCACTTGAAGCACAAGGGGCACGGTCCTTACTGAGAAAACGGGGGAGGGTACAAAGAGTCTAGCTCTACCTGTTCTTCAGCATCTTGCATAAGCTAGGTGCTAGACAAGACTGGGGCTTATCTACTGAGTGTCTAGTACAGTCAAAGAAAGCATAATAAAATTCTTTGCTGGGCAAGCTGCTTCGTGGCTGCAATGAAAAAAGAGTGCATTAAAGGGGTACTCCACAGATTTTTTGAGCTACCTCAACTAACTATATTTTCTGACTCCCCGGCCTTTAGCCTTTCCGGTATGCTATTTAGTATCGCGAAATTCATAATAGGTAATATGAAATCGGCAAATGAAAATGATGCCAAAACCAACATTCAAATATACGCGCACGTTTCAGTGCCCATGACGTCAGTGGCAGGCAGGCTTGCCAGTCGAGCAAGCAGTCCAAAAATAGAATATGCCAAACATTTGTTCTGTGCTGGAGCGCGGATACTGGAGCAAGCTTCCAAAGCATTCATTTGACACCATGAAACTGCATCGAATCCGTTGGGAACAACTTCTACAGTCCAAAAAGTGAACACCTGCCTTCCACTGACGTCACTTTTTTGTTGTTGCCAGTAGAGACTTTCAGTTTGAAAAACACGGTGAGGACCAAAACTGTAAATTTAATAACTTCGCGAAAAAAATATTTTGACCTAATATTTGGGATACTATTTTAGCGATGTTTGTTGGTTAGTTTAGCAAAATTTCAAACAGATCGGAGACAACGAAAAAATCTGTGGAGTACCCCTTTAAGACAGGGACAAGAAAGGAAGGGAAGACTTTTTCTCTGAATAAACTAGTTGGTAGTGAGCACTTGTTTCTTCCTTTCTCATCCCCGTCTCATTGTGCTCCCTTTTTAGTTGTAACGAAAGCAAGCCACGAAGGAATTTAGAGAGGGCTAAAAGCTTGCTTTAACATTTGTGTGCATGTGAGGGAACGCTTCATGTACAAGGCCTACTACAAGGCAGTAATCATCACAATTTTCCATATGAGTAACAAAATAATGCATCTCTGCATTACAAAGTATCCTATAACTTTTCGTGTGCTTTAGCGATATAGGCATCTTTTGCACGCAGAAATGGCTGGACAATAAAACTAATAGTAATTAGTTTATCATCTTTGCTTAGATAAATGTTACTAAAGTTTGGCAGGAAAGAACCGCCTTCAAATATGAGCCCGAATCTGGTCTTTGGTTTGTTTTAAGTCATGGCCAAATACCCCTAATAAAATATTTAAATAACCAGTTGAGAAGAAAGTGGATGATACTTATCTCACTTGGTCTCCAGCTTTAAAAAAAATATGTTTACAGATTGGCACAGCGAAGACACCCTTTCAAACAGATTTATCTTAAACAATTATAGTTACATGTGATTTATCTTTAACATGAGTAGTTACATCGACCACGCAAACGACACGGCTTTCCTCTGCTCTTGTCCCTTCCCCTATCTTGTTTTCTTTTGCGAAGATCGGCATCGATAAGACCAGCGTAGGCCTCGACGACAGCAAACAGAGCTTGTTAGTGGTTGTCCGCACCAATTTAATCATAACATTCTAACCCTCTTTTTTAAGAATGCAAGCAAAAAGATGCTTTTCCCCTGCAAAAAACCAAAAAAAGGAATAAAGTGGATTAGAGTACGACCATAGCACCTCTATACTCACAAAGCCTGCCAGTTTGACGACGGAGTCATAGAGTGCCTGGTCACAGATTTGGAGCGTAAGGATGTGGTAGCACAGAGCATCAAAGAGCCATTCCTCAGAGAACCTGGACGTCAGCTCGCAGCTTTTGCAGTGGCGAGAACCCGAAACATACTTCTTTTGTGTCTCGCGTCCGCTGTGGCGAGACTCTTCTCCGTTGTATGCCACTCCACCTTTTCCATTTCAGCGGCCGCTTCTCGTGGCAATCTGCCAGGCTTCGTCAGTATAAAGGAGGCTATGATACGACATATGCTGGTGCTCTGTAGCGGGGCGCCATCCTGCTGTGTAATCTTTGGGCAGCCCCTTAGTCCACAGAACTCTGATAATGTAGAGGTTATCTATCCCACCTGTGACATCATCTGCAAGTCGCAAACTTCAGTGCTGCCTTGGATTGTTTACAGCAAGGCATGCAAGTGAGTCATGTTTTTTTATCCGCAAAACTTTCAAATGGCCTATTTGTTTACCTCGGCAAAAACTGCACGGTTCCGGGCACAGCCACGCAGGCGGCAAGGCGTTGACAACAAGAGGTCCCGTTCCCTTTCCCTCGCTGGCTCTTGTGGTACCCTTGTCTTTGTCGACTGAAAGGAGTATCCCGTCAGTGTCGTGCATACTTGACCCTCTACTGAAACAAAAATGATTCCATATGAACCGACTTGCCATTAAAGACCAAAGTTCACTTTTTCACTCCTATTTTCTACCCACCTAATACAGTGGTTTGTTAACAGGAACACCACCGTTAACTAGAAATCTCATTCATAATGCAAGTCCTTCGTAGTGATGAACAATGTTCAAGGTCTAATTGAACAACAAGCATGGGCGCTCAAGACATGGGCGAGTATTAGTGGACCCGATTCGGCTAACATTTGCGAGGCCTAGCTTGACAACGTAATAAATGACATTGTTTCTGGTCACATTATTTTTTTTAGATGCCTTGGCAAATTAGTTCTGACCTTGGACTGGTTTTGAGCGCATCAATATAATGTTTGCAACTTCGCCATGGGAACCACAATGTTCTTTCAAAACTAAATTGCAAGCTTTAAAGTAAAATAACAAAAAATGTTTTACCGATGCACGCATATAATTACCATTGTCTATGCCCGTACCCTCTGGCACTTGTTTCCAAAAAAATCAACAAATACAAAAGTAATGCACAAATTGTACATCGTGAAGAGGCCTGCCGACAACCTGATGAACAGTGTATTGAATGCCAAGAACGCATGAACTGTTAAGTTTTCCATTCACGCATGGTTCTCTAAGACTCAAGTTTTTGCCAACTGTGTTCATTTTCTTTGAATCTTGGAAAGAGCTTACAAGATAGCAGTGCCCATGCATCCTCCCGAAGTTGCTGGTGCATGCTTGGGACACCCTCGGAAGCTTCTGCTGTTGACTTTGGAGACCTGTGGACGCACACATACTGCAATTCCATCCTTCGGCCTGCCATGCCCTTCTTGAAGCGCAGTCGTCTCACGATGTCACCGGGTCCTAGCGCACAGTATCGTCGTCCCTGTATGCACCACACATATTTGTTATATCTTTGTTTGATTATTTTTAAATCACGCGATTTTGTTTATTTTTGTTATAAAATATTTTATTTTCATGTAAACTTCGACTTAGCTGGTTTTGACATGTGCAGTTTCAAAGAAATAAGAAACAAAAATTTTGGTTTCATTTTACTTACTGTAAACGACTTAATTTTCGCGGGCTCCAATTTTCGCGAATCGGGCCGAAAATGAAAATTTGAAATTTGGGGGTTCTAATTTTCGCGAATCGAGTGTAGCTTCCGTAGCGTTCACATATTTCCCGAATTGTTCGCTGGACGTATTTTTCGCGAATTGTCGGCGATTCGCGAAAGTTAGGTCCTCGCGAATATTCAGTCGTTTACAGTATATGAAACAAAATAGCGCGATAGCAAGCGGACTTGCCGAGGTACTTTGCATGCCTCCTGCACTTGTTACTTCTTCTTGGACCAGTCGTGGGGTGGTTAACACGCTCTTACTTTAAAACAAAACAAAACAAAATCTTAGTACCTCTGGTTGTCTCATAGTGGTGGACATCTGTGCAACACCACTTTACTAACTCCGCCTTGTTACAAAGCGTTGAAAGAGACCAACAAAACTCAAAACACTCCAAGTTAAAAAAAAGAAAATCAAGAGTTTTGTGTAAACAACTGATAGCATGTGTACTAGAGTTCTGTCCAGACCGAACGATAGCAGGCCCAGTAGAGTTCCGTACAGAGGGAACGACAGCAAGCCTTGTTGGGTCCCGTCCCGAAGGCTGAGAAGAAAGGATTGTTCTTTTTCGTCGAAGTTTGACTAACAATAACAACCTTTCGGTCAACTGTTTTGTGATGCCAAGGGTGTTTTTTTATTCTTGCGATTATTTATGAGGTGGAGCCACAATACCAGGTTATGACTATGTAAACCCAATTACTAAATTATTCACCGCAGTCAAGTACAAAATGTCTTTTGAAAGTTGAAAAAAGGGGGTGCTTCTTTATTACGACAATGCACCTGGCCTCAGGTCTTGGATTACAATAGTTGCCGTTCCTAAAAAAGCTTGCCACTCCTAAGAGCTGGAAATAATATCACCCTATTCACTGTATCTTCCTGTCATTAACTACAAACTTTTAAAAAACAAAAACAAAGAAACACCTGCATGGGAGGGGATTTTCGATCCGTATATGGTGAGGTAATGAGGCCTGCAGATGCGTTGTTTGCAGAGGTTTGACAAACTTTTTTTTTTTTTTTTTTCAGGAAGCAATAGAACTGCTATAGGATTGCTGGGAGAAGTGCATTTGACTTAAAGAACACTACATTAAAAATAACACACGGACATTTGATGTTGGCACTCCGGAAATGAATCAAGGGTGGAGCATAGGAATAAACACTCGTCTATGCTGTACGCCGCTTCAGTGGCGAGTTTCTCTTCCGTCTGGACGGCACTTCACTGGTGCCCAGTGATACACGCGCCGTCCGACTTTCTTTCGGACGGCACTTGAAGGCGCGAGTGGAGTGCCGTCGGACGGCACTTGAACGCTCTGCAAGAGTGCCGTAGTCACAGCCTTTAAGAAATGGAGTAACAAAATAACAGCGTCAATTCACTACTTACGGCGGCCGTCTGGGCAACGCAACTGCCTAGAGATGTATACTGCACGAGGGCGAATCTCACGTCACCTACGCAATAGAAGAAAATAAGCACTCATGGCGCCAAAAAGTCGTCAAAGGCCGAACAGAAGTCAAATGCGGACGGGTACAAGAGCGTAGAGAACACGCGCGAACAGAAAGTATACTAGGACGAGTAAACGCACATGCTTATAGACAGTCTTGCTAACTGCTTCAACGTACATTTATTAGCGGCGAGATGTTTTAGTGGCGCCCTCCTATGGTTACCTTTCGTGACGTCATTACGTTGCGAACAACAAGTTCGATGGTGTTTGTAAGGAGCATGGTGGAAGCATGAAATCATTGCGCTCTTAAAGGGGTCATGAAACGATTTTCCTACTTCTTCCTCCTCAGCTTTAATCCTCAACTCAAATGCGAATTGTGAAATCACGTCGTCATGACATTCTTCGGCACCGGTGCGATGACTCCTAGCTTCCACCGTGCTTTTTATGCACACCATCGAACTTGTCGTTCCCCAGTGACGATAAGTTCCGTCAGGGCACTCATTGGCCACGAACGCGAATCCGAACATTCGTCGACAGGTATATTGTTGATGAGCGCATACGTCCGTGTGACGCAGTTCTCGTGTCCAATGCGTGAGCTGGGCTCAGCTGACGTCGGGTTGGCACCGCTGACGCGCTTTTGGAGCCGCGGATGTATCATAGTGAAAAGGCGGAGAGCTTTCGAAGGAAAGAAGGTACAACATAGTCCGCTATATTTTCAAATGTTCGTAGCGAAAAGCTGGCTTTTTACTTTCTACCCTCTTTCTTTTGGCCAACTAAACGATATGCGATTAGTAAAGTCCTAATTTAAAATCATTTACCCCAGCCCAAAATTCGTTTCATGGTACCTTTAAAGGGATACTGAACCAAAGAATTTAGTGTCCATAATAAGTGGCGCACGTTCTTTCCACGAGCCAGCAGCCGCCGGTGTGCGCGAGCACACGCAAAAAAAATGACGTCAAAGACCTCCATTCGCGGTTAAGATGACAGTGAAATGTATGGGCTTCGGGCCAAAGGAGAATAAAGACAAGTTTTTCATCTACACAGTGGTGTCTGGTGTGAAAGGTAAGCGATTGAATGGTCTAACAAGGACGTAGCTTTCCCTTGTAGAGATGAAAAGCCTGTATTTATTCTCCTTTGGCCCGAAGCCCATGCATTTCACTGTTCTCTTGCGCGAATGGAGGTCTTTGACGTCATTTTCGTTGCGTGTGCTCGCGCACACCGGCGGCTGCTGGCTCGTGGAAAGAACGTGCGCCACTTATTATGGACACTAAATTCCTTGGTTCAGTATCCCTTTAAAGCAACACTACCAACACCGTAGAAATTGAAGTTCTACCATTCCTCTTATTTCCGTCGATGAGAAATCCTTTCTTGACGTCATAGTCAGCATTCGGCCAATCGCGGAAGGCCGACCACAGCGACGCTTTCGATCGCGCACGTCGCCTTATGGCTGGTGACTTGGAGAGTTCCTATTCCATCTGAAGCACGTCCGAGAGCACGAAAACATCTTTGAAACTGAAGCTTTTCCCCGGAACACGCCAACGACGCACGACGAAAGACGGGAGCACGACCCCCTCTCTCCTAACGACCACGTCATATGAGCGTTCCATGTGCGAGCTCCTGCTCCCGGTGTAATCCGTGCGCCTCTCACCAGGCGGCGCTAAAACTCAACCCTCCTGATGGTCGTGGGGGCCGTGGGTATGCTGCAGGATACCACTTTTGCTCATCAAGCGAGATTTACCATATCTATATGAGGTTATTAGTAAAGCATAATACCCTTAGGCTATGTTCGAAATCTTACCCGAGTAACATGCCTCCTACGTCCGCAGAAAATACCACGTGAAATCGCGAGTAAACGGAGTAAACAGTACTCGTGTACTCAGGAGCGGCCTGGATACTATGCAGATTGACTTTGTCTTGGGCTACGGCACAAAGAAAATATAGCAGTGATGGCGGAAAACAGCAGACGATATCTTTTGATTACAGTGTTCTAGAGGGTGTAGTGGCAAGAGCGGCGCCCGCTTACAATGGGCCGCGTGAAGACGCTCAACGTAGATGCCGCGAGTGGCGTTGGAGTTCCGTGCCCTAGAAGAATTTGTGGCAGATGGCAGCAGTGTTGCCGAATCGTGGGAAATTTCCCATATTGTGGGAAAAAGCATGACAGCTAGGGAAAAAGGGAAACCAGAATTTAAACACATGTAAGACGTGGGAAATATTTTTTAGTAAAAAACTAAACCGAAATTTCGTAATTTTCTTATCTACATCGAAAAAGAGAAAGGAATAGGCACTAGGACAGTTTGCTGTTTTGAAGAGCCAATCTAATTCATCACGACTTACATCATGTGCGTACTGCAAGCCTGCCGGTACAGTCCTGCCGGTTCGCGCGCTTTCTTCACCACTAGCTACGCACACACGTCCTCTGTCAGTGCGATAGATCATGGATTGCACAATGGGCGGGGTCCCTTTCACATCACGAAAACGAGCAGGCGATTTTAGTTTAGTGTAGTTAATGGCCCGCTTGCCTTCATTTAGTTCCCCTGGTTCATTCAACCAATGTATAGTGCGGAAAAGAAGGGGAGGGGAGACCAGTTTGCCGAATGTCAACTTCTACGTTTCGTAATTTATGCGATGTAATCTTCTACAAAACAAAAACATACGGGAGGTGTTGCTGCCTTTAAATATACTTGGCGCCATGCGTATCTTAAAAACGACTTCTGTCACTAAAATGGTGTTGTGGGAGAAAAAGGGAATTTTCGCCACTCGACGAGGGAAAAATCCGAGTGGCAGTGCGGCAACACTGGGCAGATGTGCGATGAGTGAAGAAGAAGACGAAGCTGAGGCGGTACGCTTCTCCCGAATGTAGCACCGTAGCACTTTTCTTTGTGTGTAGTGGTGGGGAGTCTTCTTCGTTACGTTGCCGTCTCGGTCATAAATGCAAGAAAAAAGACGGACAAACACACTGCTTCGCGCCGTTCCCAAACGTGCTTGGCCTTTCACCTTAAACAACACTGGTCCCCGCATCAGCAACACGATGACAAAAAACAATACACCAGTTTATTGTTCCTTTCACCATTAAAAAAGTGAGAGATTTATTGAGATTTATTTGACTATTTTTTCTTCTTTCGCAGCTATTAAGCATACAGCCCAAGTGATAGCGTTGCTGAACGACCTGTCAGTACTGGGAACGGGGGGGGGGGGGGGTACACTTGTTCTGCGTCACAAAAAGCTCCAGTTGAACCACAGTAGTGCACGCCAAGCAGCGCCGACGACGAGGCTGACAAGGGCACGTTCCTGTAGCAATTAGCGGCGAGAAGTTTTGGTGGCGCCCTCCTGTGGTTCCCCCTTGTGACGTCATTACCTTGCAAACAACAAGTTTGATGGTGTTTGTTATTAGCATGGTGGAAGCTTGAAATCATTGCGCTCTCAAAGGAGCACTGCCAACACCGTCAAAATTAAAGTTCTTTCATTCCTCTTAAAGCCTTCGATGATAAATCCCCTTTCCGACGTCATAGTCAGCGTTCGGCCAATCGTGGAAGGCCGACCACAGCGACGCTTTCGGTCGCGCACGGGGCTAATATCTAGGAAGGACGAGACGAGGCCATGTCCGCTGGGCTCTAGACATGAAGCGCGTGTGTCGCCGTCGCTTCGTTCTTCTTTATTCAAGTCTCTTGCCACAGTTCCTGCACAGAACAGCAGCGCTATGGTGTCGTCTACGCGCAAAATCTTCACGCGGTGGCCGCCGCTCTTGCCAGCTGCAACTCTCTAGAACACTGTACTTTTGATCATGGAGAAAGCACTCAAAAAAGCAATAATATTAACCGCTTCGATTTTTTTTTTTTTACATTGACGTGTTTTTTTTTTCTTTAGATGGTTCCACCAGCTTTTTTTGCTCCTTTTTGGGCTGCATATCAGATCACATGACGTATTTACTCGATTTGATTCGACGTCACCTCCCAATCGAGGACGGATGCGTGAGTATTTACTCTGGAGTAAAGAAACCGCTTCTGAAACGCGAGTTCTGACGTCATCGAGTAAGCGAGAGTAAGTTTGGAAACGTTCAATTTGTCTGGTTCTTGGATGAAAGCTGCGTCCTCCTCTTCAAGCATTGAATAATAATGAAATCGTCAATGATAAAGATTTATTTCATATCAATACGGTATACCCATCCTTTGTTGCCCATAAAAGTTCCCAGCGCCTGGAACATAGTCTGGCCTATAGTGGTTCAGGTTCTCTCTGGAGCAGGAGACTGTCAACGGGTACTTTCGGTTTTCGGTTCGCTGCTATCGTCTCCGCACCGCTATTGCTTACGTCGTCGTAGACTGCTCGAAACTATCTCGCGATAATGTTCGCGATGCTGTAAGTACCCTAGCTGTTCTTCTCCTATAGCAAAAACAGAGCGAATAATGGAACAATTACGATTTTGCTGTCAGGGGAGCGGGCAAAAACCCAGCAGAGGCGAAGTGAACGCAGGTCGACGAACGCCGAACGCCGTGCCAGCTCACAGCGTGCATTAGTTCGCAACCTCTAGCTAGAACAACCATTGAGACTAATAGTACTGCACTTCTATAACACCCTCGTTTTCTTGGTCAATTTCGTCACAGCGCCGTAGCAAGAGGTGCATGTTTGCGCCTGAACGTCCTTCTCGGACAGCGAGGGTCGTCATTTCCGCGTTAGCCTCATTGAAAATAGCGAACGGCGACGAAATGGTTTTATAAAATTTGAGTACTAGTCTTAGTGGCTGTTCTCCAGCTTAGAAACAAATGCAGGCATTGATCTTGCGAGGCGATCGGCGTACGTCGACCTGCGTTCACTTGACATCGTCGGGGCGGCTTTTTAGCTCACTCCCTGTGCTATCAAAATCTTAATTCTTTCGTTATTAGATGTATCCGATAAGTAGCCATCAAAAGAAAAGGGTAATTACTGCATAGCGCGCAAGTGTGCAGCAATTCACGACGACGACATGAGCAATGGCTGCGTGGAGACGAATCTTGTGGCTTTTTTCTTTTTTTTTGTGACATGTGGTTCCTATGCAATGCCATAATATTTACTAGTCTTTTCGTGCTTTACTCTTAGTATTTATATTCGCCCACTAATCGCTAAATGTAAGTGACAAGTTTAGGAATAAAAAATAAAAATTGGGTAGCGTTAGTTGGGTGTGTACGTGTTGATGGCTACATTGTGGAACGACCTATTCACAAAATTTATTAGCCATTGAATACCTGGAAAATAAATTAGAAAACGAATACTATGCGCCAAATGCTGCTGACCTGTGACTCCCGTTGAGAAGTGGAAGGAGTCAAAACAGAGTCACACGAATCATTGACTCTCTAAGAGAGTCGTGAAGTGTCAAAGGGAGTCACGGAGGCAGCGACTCCCTTTGGACTCCTTTTTTTTTTTTAAGAGTGTAGCATCATACTTCTTCAAGACCCAATCCTCCATTCAAGATAAGATTGTCACATGGACTGGCGAAGAGCGACGTGGAAGACGATCTCACCCGTTGACGACGGTCTCACCCTCGTTGGGCGATGAACAGCCGACGGGGTTCAACCAAGAAGAACAGCATGGTGGTCTCCAGAGGATTGTTAACGCCATCAAGAGAGACGTGCCGGATATGAGGTGTTCTTGCCGACAGGCCAAGTGGTCGTCTGGAAGTTCACCGGCATGCGAAAAGTCGCAATATTTTTATCTGGTGTAGAACACATATTCGTGTTAAAGGGGCCATAAAACGATTTTTAACCTTCTTCCTTAGCTGTAATCCTCAATTCAAAAGCGAACTGAGAAATCACGCGGTCGTGACATGCTAGGGCACCGGTGCGATTACCCCAATCTTCCACCGTGCTTTCTAAGCATTCGCATTCGCAAGTGATGATAAGTTCCGTTGCGGAATAGAAACCAGCCCTGCAGATTCAATGCATCAGATGTCACTTGTGGCACATGACACATGATCACAATATGGCATCAGTCAGTCAAAGCTGGCGCTCGACCAAACTGAACACCGGCGTGCCAGGAGCGTATGCCGACAACAAGGAACACAGTTACTTTGACTGAACGCCTGACATGATACTGTCGCAAAAAGAGCTTGTTATGGAACCGTTTGATAAGAATCGGTGATTATGTAATCAAGAAAAAATAAACATATTTGATATTCTAACCAAGTACGCTTCATACTCACACTCCAACCTTTACGCCTTCAGAGTCAACACATCAGGAATTGTATTCACTGTATGCGGCGGAGCTTTTGAGGACACTCGCATCTCTGACCCCCCAATATTAATAAATGGGCAAACCAGACTGGAAGACTTGTTGCATGGGACTGCACTCCTATTCCACCTCTCCTGAACATGTGGGGCATCCGAAAACAAACTCCAGTGATGTGAATGTTATTTATTTATTTATTCCCTCCAAGAGCCTTTGTAGGCATTGCAAAGAGGATATTTAAAACTATACACACATGACTACTAACATCATATCACACTGACATTAATCAGCACAAAGCGGGCCCAGCTACGGAAAATAAATATTACACTAGTAAGAAATAATTATGTCTGTAACAAGTTAATTACAAAGACGAACACACCTCTGAGCATCTAAGTTTAATAGTATGTGCTGATGCATTGTTATATAGCAGGACATTTGATATACGTCACTTGAGCAAACGCTAGCTTTACACTTGAAAAAAACACACACAAAAAAAAAACAAAAAAAACACTGCGATCGAATGGAGGTTATTGCAACGAAAGCACGTTATATCGAACTCTTCAGAACTTCTAATTTGTAAAATCGTCGATTAGTACAAAAGGTTAAAGATCGCAGGAGCTTCCTCGCTTAACGTTGCTGTGATTATTCGGTGACCCAGGGCTGAAACAAATTCCCCTAGGCACTACACGCGACGTACTACCTTTCGTTTCAATTCTCAGACATTCCAACTTTCAAAGGAAGCTAGAAAAATGCGAAAATATTATCCTAAAAGCCATATCGTAAAATCGTCGATTAGTACAAAACGTGAAGATCGCAGGAGCTTCCTCGCTAAAAGTTGCTGTGATTATGTGGGTAACTGGGGCTGAAACAACTTCCCCATGGCCCAAAATACGACGCATACAATTTGCATCGATTTTCAGACATTCCAACGTTCAAACAAAGCTAGGAGTATGCGAAAATTGCATGCTAAAAGTCTTATCGATCCTCGAGCACGTCCGGGAATCCGAGCACCGTTACGGCGATATGACTAATGCTGTCGCACAGGTGCTAATATCCAGAGCGATCCTGCACAGAAAGGGTATAGTCTCATTCTTTCAAACCTTCACATTATACCTGCGTCAGAGAGCACGAAGAAATCAGAAATCGCCGGCAAGCAGCGGCACATCAGGACTCCGCGCACCGAACAAACTCGCATCCACCAGCTCTGGGCGCTGCCATCTTACCAGTGACATCACGGCTCTTGCGAGGTCACGTGACGAGTAGTCAGCACCGAGCCAGCTCGGCTCGTTGTTATGATACCGCGTGTAACCAATCGCGGTGAGAGGCGGCACAGGGGAAAACGTGGCGCTCTCTGGCAGCTGCCATATACAGTGACTCTTGCTCACACCAGGTGTGGGAACTGTGCGTGCTCAGCCGACAGCAGCGCCACGGCTGCGGCGTGACGTCACAGCCGTCACCTCGAGATTCGATTGGCAAGGCCATAGACTCCTATTAGCGGCGAGATGTTTTGGTGGCGCCCTCCTATGGTTCCCCCTTGTGACGTCATTACCTTGCAAACAACAAGTTCGATGGTGTCTGTTATTAGCATGGTGGAAGCTCGAAATCATTGCGCTCTCAAAGGAACACTGTCAACACCGTCAAAATTAAAGTGCTTTCATTCCACTTATTTCCGTCGATGATAAATCCCCTTTCCGACGTCATAGTCAGCGTTCGGCCAATCGTGGAAGGCCGACCACAGCGACGCTTTCGGTCGCGCACGGGGCTCCGTATCTGGTATGCGGGACGAAAAAATAATAAAGACATTTCAACCTGGAATATGCGAGTAAATATGGGTGAGGCAAAACAAGAATGTGTGACAATCACGCATTTTTCGTAAATACCTTTCAGCGGTGTGGAGATATCAAAATGATGTTTTACCGCATTCCAGACATTCCAGAAGTGACGATATTCAAGATGGCTGCGCTCTTGTGAAAAAGGTGTATACTGGCAGATCACCACGAGAAGTGGCCGCCGAAATGGAAAAGGCAGAGCGGCAGACAACGGATGAGAGGAGAGCCACGGGACTGACGCCCCGTTGCGGCGAGACGCCGAAACACACTTCTCCCGAGCGAACAAGTGTGTTTCGGGTCCTCACCGCTGCAAAAGCTGTGCGCTGACGTGCAGGTTCCCCGAGAAATGGTTCTTTGATGCTCTGTGCTACCAGATCCTCGCGCTCCAAATCTGCGACGGGGCACTCTATGACTCCGTCATCGAACCGCCAGGCTTTGCGAGTATTGGGGAGGAGATCGAACAGTCACGCCTCTAGCGGTGCGCTTCAGCTGTGGGGACAACAAACCTTATTTTCTTGTTTGTTTTTGATCCGAGAAATCGAAGATGACGATTCGAAGGCCACTCCTCGTGCGACCAAAGCACTGGTCAGAGCGAAGCGCTCGTGCCCAGACCGTGCTCGGCCAGGTTCAATTTCTTGGTTATGCTGTGTTGGTAAACACCGGGCTGTGGGGACAACAAGCTCGATAAAGCGCCCTCTATAGTTCTATCTCCTGCCCAATAGAGGAAGCTATGGCACGGCTCATGTTGTGAAAAGCAAAACTATACGCTTTGTTTTACACTTAAAGGCTGGTTCACACAGCTCCATTTTCTTACGCTAAGTTACGTTACGAAATATTACGTTGAAGTCAAGGGGACCACTGTGCTTCATATTAAGCGAGGCTACCAGTTCAAGGAAAAAGCATGACACGCGACATTCGAGACACGAATGTTTCGGTGACTTATGCGTAACGTAACTTAACGTAAGAAAATTGGTCAGTGTGAACCAGCCTTTACTAGGAGCAGAGCAGATGCTACGGACGCGAGGCCGAAGCCACGGGAGGCGCCAATGCAGCGCTCGCGCACTGGAATCCAGTGCTCAGAGCTCGTGCTCTTTGCCGTTAGTGGGGATGTTTTGTCTCCTACCGCATTGTGGACAGAGTGAATCACCACGTGCCTCGTAGAGAAATGAGAACGTTAGACAAAGTGTCTAAGGTGCTCATTCTAATTCGCTTGTTACACTAGCGCTCTTAACTGTCATTAAGCCAACAGTTGACTCAGTCGCGATCGGCCGGAGTTACACGGCGGCGCAAACTGTCATTGAGCCGCTAACGATCCTTGAGTTAAACTAAGCTGGCCTCAGTTGACTCATGGGGGTTCGCCCCAATAGAGCTGAAGATGGCCTGCGCCAGCGAAGCACGTACTATTGCGGAAGAATGGGGGAGGTGTCTATATGAAGTATCGTAGCAGAAAATATTGTAGAAAGTGGTGTGATTCGTGGCCAGAGCTGCCGTTAGAACGATCGCAGCTCATCGCGGAAGCCAAAGCTCGGCGAAAGCGGCAATTGTGATGTCGGTGCCGATAAGACTTTTGTTATGGCTGTCTTGCTTGAATTCGTGTGAAACGTCCCAACTGGAAGAAGAGCTCGATGAAAGCTACTACAGGCCCTTTTCCTACACTTCCTCCAGGCGACTGTACTACAAGCACGACTATAGAATGAAATACTGGGTGCCATTTACACTTGAGAGACCAGAAGTGTGCGTAAACGAACCTGTGACTTATCTTCGCAACGAGACAAACACTTCAGGTTTTTTTTTGTGTGTGTGTCGTGTGTGAGTGTGTTTTTTACTTCTTCAATCATCATTTATTTCCGTTAGTTTTATTCATTTTCATTTCTGGGCGGGACAACGCCGACCTAATCGGCAAGGCTAAGTCCGCCCAATTTTTTTGAATAAAACGTCACCTCTCTCTCTGTGATTATCCTGTTTGTTCTAAAAGCAAACAAAAACGTTTATTTTGTTTGTTTTAAACGTGTATAATGAATAAAAAGTGTGCATAAAATTCACTTGCATCACTTTATAAAAAAAGGCAATGTGACTTTCAACTGTGTCCCGTGAGGCGGATCTCAACTGGGTTTGTTAGGCCTACGCGCCGTGTAACCCCAGACAACTTAAAGGGCCTCTGACACGCCAAAAAAAATATTTTTTTTTCACGCTAAACGTTGCAATGGCATATCAGGACATTACAAAAAAATTGTTTCACTATAGAGTTGCGTAGTTTTTTTATAAAAAATAGAAATACGAAGCCCAATTCAAAGTTCCCGCCGTGCACTGTGACGTAACAGTGTACCGCAAGGTGTCGGGGCGGTCAGAAAGGAGGCATCGCGCTACGTCACTAAAAGTGGGTTAACCGGAAGTCGCGTGAGTTTCACTCCTCGTGCTCTCCGCGACCGTGCCTAAGACTTTTTTTCTTTTTATTATTCTGCTCTTCGTACGAGCGATCGTAGAAAACGAGGTTTCAGTTCCACTAGCTCTTTATCCCTGCACCGTTGGTTAGTTTGCGTGTTGTAAAATTTGAGGACGAAGAGTCAGTGGATCGACGTGAGGGAGGTCAATGATGAAAGCGTTGCGAGTACAAGCCAGTGTACGAGTGCATGCCGTCAGTCCGATAATACAGGGCTATACTGGGCGCAACACAAGCTATCAAGTTTTGAAAAAAAAAAAAAAAATTAGAACGCTCGCAGAAATTAGGATTGCTAGCATACGACACGCCCGATCGCATTGCTGAAGGTTGAGACACCGAGGTCGTTGAATCATCGGATACTCTCCAGGCTGTAGATGCCTGCCGTCTAAAGAATACGAACTGGTGAGTGTACCAAGTACAAGTAAACGTCGAGCACAAAGTACGTATTTTGTCTAGAGCATGAGTAGAACTTGTTTACTGGGTGCTCATGCGGCCGATGTATGGCTCTCAGAAATGCATGCAGTGTGATCTCTTCTTCAGTTGCTGAAATACCGGGGCAGTCCCTCACACAGCGCCTTCTAGGCATTGTAGTTGATCACGTCAATTCACTGACTCCGCTTCTTCTACCTTTACAGCAACATTAAGCGATGAAAAACAAATAAAAGAAACCTTGGCTGCCTGGATCGCTCGTGGAGGTGCGGAGAATAACAAAAATATTAAAAAAATATTACACGCGCTCGCGGTAAGCACGAGGAGGGATACAACTCACGTGACTTCCGGCGATGCCTCTCTTCTGACCGCCCCGACACCTTGCGGTACACTGTTACGTCACAGTTCACGGCGGGAACTTTGAATTGGGCCTCGTATTTCTATTTTTTATAAAAAAACTACGCAACTCTATAGTGAAACAATTTTTTTGTAATGTCCTGATATGCCATCGCAACGTTTAGCGTGAAAAAAAAAATATTTTTTTTTTGGCGTGTCAGAGGCCCTTTAATGGAGCTCAATGCCAGCCGAGAAATGCGAACGATCGTTGGTTAAGGACAGCTGAGAGGGCTAGTGTAACTAATATATAGGTCATACTTAAAAATAAAACAAATTTTACAGTAATGAGACGTAAACGTTGGCTACGAAATACACGCTTATGTCATCGAGTTAAACTAATAACTTACCGTACTTGCTTTTCAACCCACCTCGGCGCAGCTAACGATACATAACACCTGCCGGGAATTGAAGTATTCGCCATACCAATACATGTGGTCGGAAGGTAATTTCTCTTCCCGTAATGCAGTGCTTCAAGCTGAAGGATTACCCCCTAAAATAGGTCACTATTTCTATATCACACCGGCAAAATCGGTAGAAATAGTAAATTTGACATCGCACTGAATACTAACTTTGTCGATACTATTGATGCAGGAGCGGAGTACCATTGGGCCTTCACTAAATTACTCGAACACCGTAGAGCGGTGCACGTGCTATAGCGGCTGCCCCAGAACGATTTTGGAGAAAAAGGTAAAAAAAAAAAAAAACGAAACCACGAGCGGTTATAAACGCCTTGTTTTGATAATTTACATGAATTATTTTATACTGTTAAGGCGAGCACGTGTACCTACGTTCCCAGCATTCTTCCTGGGGCTTGTGTAATTCAGCGACATCGTATTGAATGCTGTCACGATAAAACAAAAACAAAAAAAAAAAAAAAACGTAGGAAACATGGAAAGGAACCTAAGAATTGTGAAACCGGGCATCACTTTATTAAATATGTACAACACGAAGTCAGTGAAAACTTCACAGAAGCAGAAAGAAGTAACGCGTTACATCAGCTTCGTCCCCAACGCCAAATCTAGAAGCGCCGATCTCAGCGCGTAGTTGTATTACCCCCTTCACTTGAGCCGTCCATCTCGGTCAGGGACGCTGGGGACTTGGAGGCCATCTGCGATCCGTAACAGATAAGCGACACTTTGAAGAAAGATACTCCGCAGCGCTGTGGACAAGCGATTCCTCACTGCACATGTGCGGAAGCCAGACTCGCCTCAAGTGAAACGCCTGCTCTCACTGCAGCGCTTACAGAGCGGCGTGACGTCAGAGCTGCATGGCGGTGTATAGTGCAACCTCGTCTTTGCACTTGTCGCTCGTCTTAGCACTGGGGTTAGGTTTGCACGAATTTTGCTAGAGCCTTCTAATGACTTTAGATGCGGCCGAAACACAACTGCGATGATAAGCACCTTATCGTGTCCTGCCATTATAACTGAGGAAAATCAACCTCATGCAGGGTGATTCTCGTACAGCTGCGTTAGTAATTAAAACATCCCCGGTTCCTGGGCGTGCTCCGTAAATAAACTGTAGCGACGGTTGACGCGCATTGATTAATTCTTTTGCGCTACATTTAGAGGCGAAATGCGCAAGCCATGTTCTCAATACATTTACCGGAGCTCCACGACTCTACACAAAACACACCCGGAGATGCACTGTGAAACCATAAATTATTGAAGAAAACAACCTACCGGTCCTCTGTGATGTGGAAGGAGTCCCTTGGTCTGCAGGGTGCCGATTTGAACCGCTCGTTCTGCGGCGAGACGGCTAATTTCTCCGAAGGGCGAAACCAGAGAGTCCTCCATCTCCATGCCTTCGTCTGAAAACACACGGTAGAAAGAAGTTCAAATAAGAAAGAAATCTACGATTCGAAGAAACTATCTTGTATTAGTAGGATGATCAGAACCACCCCAGCAATCACAGGGCACTCGAACGTCACTCGAACTTTGACTGTCTAAAGCTGGATACAAAACACGCTACATTTAAAATAAAATAAAAAAAAAACCTCTAAGCGGAATATGTTGAAAAGACGTACCCCAAAATATCTTGAATATCTTTTTCTTGAGCAGCGCTGTGTCTACATGCATCAAGGAAGAACCGGGACTGTCCTGAAGACCCATCGAGACCGTGGATAATCAGCGAGGTTGTCGGTCCGGCAAGCGAAGCGTTCCGCAGACACCAGGCGCCTAATCTTGTAACTGTGTGGTTTGAGGTCAAGACACGGGTCCACCCGCTGTCGCTGTTTCGCCGCGACCTTGGGTTACTATGTACAAATGGCCACCCCCCGCCGGTTCTCTGAACTCTTCATTGCCCTCAACGGGAGAGGGTTGTTTAGAGGGGAAAAGCGCTAAACATGAATCACCAACTAGCTTAAGTGCATACCCTTTTGTGGAAAGGGTTGCATCATGACTTTCGCCTTATCGCTAGAGGTATGAAAAGAAAAGGTGAAGTCATTTGCTATAAAAGATTGACCTGAATTTGTTTTTTCTTTACGGTACAATGCTGCAGACGTCTATGCATGAACGAAGGCTATCAACCAACTATATAAACTTTTTTCTTTTTGCTTCTCCAGGAAGGGGGGAGGGGAGAGGGAAAAGTGCAAGCTGCGTGCTTTGTTTTAATGTTAAACATGGTGTAGGTGTGACAGCGGGTAACAATGAGGACCGAGAAAAGGAACATTCAACTCGCACCTAAATGTTTACCAGTGAAAACAGGCAAACATAAAAAGGCACTCTCAACCACACATGCGCCACCCATACTGTCTCGTCACAAGGGGGCTTCTGCTATCAAGCTCTCACAACCGGAAAACTTGGTTGTGGTTTTCGTCGGTATGGCATCGCGATTGTTTTCTGCCACCCAGTGAATGTGCCAAGTTTGTTCGAGGGTTAACTCGAAGGCAGAGGGGTTACCAAAAAATAGTTGTAGCAAAGAGCATGCCAAACCGTTGGTGACTTGTACTTCGGGCGTTGTTTACAGGCTACCCTTCTCGTGTGGCAAGGTCTGTATTAGACAAACCGGTAGGTGCTTCAACAAGCTCAGGGGGCACAACTATTTCTTGAGAGCCACAGTCTGTGGGCATCTATCGGCGCAATGTGGGACTTGCAAGTGCAAACCTTTCTTTGATGACACGACTATGTTAGGAAAGCACCGAAATAAGATGACGAGAAAAGTGGTAGAGGCCTTCTACATTGTTAATTACGGAGCAGAAAGTGTCAGTAAGCCAGCGGTGACGTTATTGGAGAAAAAAAAAAAAAACTTTTTCGGACTATGAGGAGGGGGGGGGGGGGGGGGGGGAGGGGGAGTGATGCGTTGATAGCAGAAGCCCCATTGTGACGAGACAGTTTGGGTGACGCACGCGTGGTTGAATGTGCCTTTTTCATGTTTTCCTGTTTTTAGTTTTTATTAATAAACATTTAGTTAGTCACCGCTTGTTGTGTGTTCCTTTTCTTAGTCCTCGTTGTTGCGCACTGTTACACCTACACCATGTTTAATGTCCAGCAACTAGCCCAGCTGTCTACTTTGTTATAATGTTGTTTTTTGGGTGTTTTGTTTGGTGTGTGTGTGGGGGGGGGGGGGGGGGGGTGGAGGCAGCTAGCAATAACGCCAACGAAGGGCAACAGTCATAGTGAAAAAGAAACCCTCGAGTGGGGGCACAACAACTGGAACGATACAGGCGATTTTGTGTTGTCCCAATTTCGGCCCTATAGTCTCAAGGTTTTTTTCACTATGATCCTTCTCCAGCTCGCCTGTGCAGTAACCCTTATTTCAGAAAAGCAACGCATCTTCAGTATTGTAAAAATAAAAAAAAAACAGCACAAACGAACTCAAGGACAAGTAAAAAAAGGGACGCAGACACAGCGCTGACTCACGACTTACTCTCTTTTTCGTCTTGAAACATTTGAGCATAAGAAGACGGATGGATGGCAGATGACAGTGAAGATGTCGTACCTGTTGGATTCTTCTTCTTTTTATTTCTTTTTTCTTCTTATGATCATGTGTTTTAAGAAGACGAAACAGAGAGTAAGTCGTGAGTCAGCGCTGTGTCTGTGTCCCTTCTTGTACTTGTCCTTGTGTTCGTTTGCGCTGTTTTATTTATATGTATACAATGCACCACAGACTAGCCCACCTCCAAACTTTACATCTTTAGTATCCTATTGAATTCGAACCCTTGCGCGCTGATAGAACACAATTTGGTAAAATTAGCTTTAGAACCAGACAAATGGCAGTCAATCGCAAAGAACGTGCTTGAATCCCGAAAAAAAGAACACGCCGGTAAGTAACTGTAGTCGGTGACAAATTGTAGGGCTGAGCGCCCATTAAAAATTTTAACCCGGTTAATCGCCACCATTTAATCGATTAATCGGCCTCACTCATTTTTACGCATAATATTTTTTAGAAGTCTGAAAGCAGATATCTCGTTTTTTTTGTTGTTGTTGCCTTCTCTGAAGATGTGATCAACGGCGCTATATAAAATTTGGATTATCAACCTACTTCGATACGCAGCGGAGAACAGTTAAAAAAAACACCCACAATTACATATTATTGCTTCGGCTGCATGAGGCAAATAGGTTCGTTGACATTCTGATCGTTCCCAATAGTCTCTGCTGCGGTAAACGGAGAGTTGCACGGTGTTGAAGTGGCTGGGACCCGTGTAACCTTCTGCACCTTTGCTGGAGTTACGAATCTCGCCCATGCAGTTTACTTTAGGTTAAACTTTCAGCAACAGTTTGCTCTTCATGTAGGTGTACTCGGCTATGTGTACCTGCAAGGTGAAAGCATTTAATTTTTTACTTTTTTAGTTCGTCTATACTTACCGATTAACCGGTTCAAAAAATAACCGGGATTAAAGCATTTATCGATTAATCAGTAGGTTAATCGACCACCTTAGCAAAGCGAACGCCGGAAAGGAGGTTGCCTCCTCTCTAGCGTTCACACTGCTAAAGTAAAAAGATGTGGGAGGAGTTTCCCCTAAACTCTTAACTTGTCACCGATTATACCCCTTTTAACCTCAAGAAAAAAACAAGCTTCGCGCAATGTTCATACGCGGCACGAAGTAGTTCTTACGAAGTTTGGTTGTCGGAGGAAAATCCGATGCTTTTGGCGTTTGGAACATGTTCGTCTTGATAAGATAAGATATATCTAATTTAATATGCACCTAGATATATCTTAATTATCAACATAAAGGGGGAAATTGTAGTGCTCCGCGAAGAGCCTCACATTTCTTTTACTACGGTTTTTGAGGTGAAGACAATCACCTTTTTGAGTTGCAGTTTTGCTGTCCTCTTTTTCTGTCTCAATGAAGCCTCATGCCCCGTTTTTGTGGGAATGTTCATAGTTGCAGTTACACTTATTTAATAAAAATAAAGATACTGTGAAAATATTGCCTTTATGAAGTACACTTTTCCTCTCTTTCTGTGGTTGCATCAGCCAATACATTTTGATTGCATAAATATGTGAACAGAGTACTTTTCCTTTATTAGTGAATGTAGCGCGCATCGGTTGCCAGCGTTTCTTCCCCATTGTTTAGAAAAGGGGACGAATGCCATTGGTGTTCCCGACAAAGAACTCAACATTTGCGTTTTATGTTGAACTAAATAGTAGCACAACATATCCTCCTGGTGCTGCTCTACTTACCGGAGGAACCTTCACGCGAAATAAGCCTTTCAGATATTCGCTCAAGGAAGATAAGCTTAGGGGAGAAAAGTTCAAGGGGGTAAAATCACGCACTTTTGCGTGTGTATCGAGAAAAGTTCACTTGTCCTTTGACAGACATAGAGAAAAGCGCATCTTAAATTTATGCACGGCAGTCATTATTAAATCAATATTTATTTGATGAAGTGCAGCCTTTTGGCCGTATCCTGGGACTGGGTTGTACATTTTAGAGTTCGCATTAGTAGGAACAGTGCGTAATAAACAGGGGTAAGGAGAATACGCATAGAAATACAAACACAGCACCGACTATCAACTCACCTTTCTTCTTCTTTGTATGGAGCAGGACCAAGGTATAATGAAAAGAAAAAAAAGTGAACATTTTTTGTCATCACACTGATTACTTCACCAAGAAGTATAGTTATTTGGCATATAACAAAACGGAAGCGGCACTGACAAACTTTTTGGCAATTCGCGCTGCTTTCTCGGCGTGATGAAAACCAGCGCACAAAGGGCAGGACAACAGGAGATAAAAACATTGACCACACAAGCGCTGATTTCCAACTGATATCGATGAGACGAAGAGAGAAACGACGTCTATACACGAAAAATAAAAGAACGAAGCGCAATACATTCATACTACGAATGTTTATAAAAAATAATAAGAAATTAGGAAAACTAAAAGAATACGCCTCGCAAGTGGGCTCATTTTCGTCTTCTGCGCATGAAAAAGGAAGTAGCGGTGACATCAGAACGCCAAGCCCTGATTGACTGATCGCGACCCCCCTTTCTGAGCGTCGTCTGCTCCTTTGCAACGTCGTCTGCTCGCAACGTCGTCTGCGTCTGTCTTACCTTTCTTGCGACTTTCGGAAGTGCAGGTCTTTACGAGCGAGCTCGACTTCGCCTTTCAGAGAGGGCAGACGAAATAAATCGAGCGGTACGTTGTTTTTAACAACTAGCAGACGCGCATTAAGGAGAGAAGTCAAAGGACTCACTGGCGAGGTGTCCCGAGGAGCCGAGGTTTGTTTCCTAAGAACCGAGAGTGAGCGTGTTAGTGTCCGCAAGTTCCCTCCCAAATACTTTTTCCCTCCTTTCGTGTGCGGCGAGACTCCTCACTCTTTAAGGGCGTCGGCGGGTCGGCGCAGTTAACATCGTCTGCTTTACGTCTGCTAGTCAAAGCGATGGCTGCTTTACCTTTCCTGCGTCTGTCGGAGATTCACCGCTTTTTCACCGGCGAGAGTCACCGCTGCCTCGGAAAACAAGGAGATGACAAGAGGAAGAGATTGAAGAGTTCACAAGGGTCGCGCGGGCATATTCCATTCAGCACGCCAGCCGGTCGGGGGCAGACGGTCTTGGCCAAGGACCGTCGGAGCACCGCTGTGCCTTCTAGGCCTATCTGCCGAGCTCGCTTACTCGGGGCCGGTGGAATCGTGGCCGTTGGAGCATTTCCCGGGTGTTTGTGGATCCAGCGTTCTTGTTCGTCGTGGTTTATTTCAAGTACTTTTTACTTTTTTTCTTGCTGCTTGCAGTCGGGACGCGTGAGAAGAGCACGTACAAAAATAAACGTCCGTTGATCGTCGCGACCAAGTAACTGAGCGACGCTGTCGGCCATGCTGAGTTGATCGTCGTAGGATTCCGTCGTAACCTGAGCAAAACTTACGATAATTTCGTTTCGTGAATTTTGTCTTACGCACTCTTTTGGCGTAAGATGGTTTTGTGAATCTGGCCTCTGCACTTCCGCAAGTCGCAGGAAAGGTAAGACAGACGCAGACGACGTTGCGAGCAGACGACGTTGCAAAGGAGCAGACGACGCTCAGATAGGGGGGTCGCGATCAGCCAATCAGGGCTCGGCGTTCTGACGTCACCGCTACCCCCTGCGCAAAAAGCAGACGAACTTGCCCTCCGCATACTATTAGCTCAAACGTGCAGGGCAAATCATATGTTCAGGTAACACATAGTCGTGAAAACCACTCGCTAGGAAGAGTACTTCCTTCTCATTAGCGGTATCGGGTTTGCTAAGACGGTACATGAAACACAGAACTTCAGAACACATCGAACGCAACTTGTGTGTTCTATGTCTTTCTTACATGCTGTCCTGTCTTCCGTGCGCTGTTTGTCTGTCTCACTACCAACTGGCCCAACTCACCACGTCGGCCTCTATAATTTCTCTAATGAGAGGGACACCATTCTAGCGCCATTCACACCAGACTCATTCGCCACTTACACCAAACTCCCTATGTTCAGCGTAAATAATGAGGGGTATATTTCATACCACTCTCTTGTGGCAAGCAGTAAGTCGTACAATCGGGCAGATGTTTTAACAATCGGCTGTGAGAACGTCAAAACAACACCGCAAATACTATCTCTGGCCATGTCGGGCTGTGGTTGCAGTCCCTAATTCACAAATTTCACTGCATTGCAGCGGAACGGTGACCCTCTCATTAAAGAAATTATAGAGGCTGAGAAAATCTCTCGACTTGACGACAAATATGTCAGCGCCATCCCCGTTTCATTCTCTGCCAAACAACTACAATCTGTGCACTAAAGCTTGGATCCCACTTTGGACGTTCCGCATAAACCGGGTTCTTAACGTATCGCACTAGAATTTACTACAGAGGTGCCAGAAGGTGCTGGACGTTTTCACGCAAATTGCGGAAAGATTGGCTCACCTCAGTAAATTACGAAAAATCAAAAACTGTTTTCTCTATAGTTTGCGTGTACACTTAAATATTATTCTGTGTCGTTTTGGCGTTTATTTTGTCCACATGAAGCGAAGAATAGGTAAGCCATTCGTATCTTCTTTCTATTGCACCGATTGTTCAGTCGTAATAAATGCCCGAATAGCCCCGAAGTTAGCTGATGGTGATTAGCCCCAATAGAGCTAAAGATGGCGGTGCCCTCCGCATCGCCGCCGATGGCCAGCACCAGCGAAGCACTTACAATTGCGGAAGATTGGGGGAGGTATCTAGAAAGTATTGCCGTAGCAAATATTGTTGGAAGGAGTTTGATTCGTGGCCAAAGCTGCAGCTAGAACGATCATGTCACGTCGCGGAATAATAAGTGGGGGATTGTGAGGATATTTGGACAGCGTGTAGTTGGTCAGCCATTTCAAAGTTGCGACGAGTCACTCGCTATAGATGAGAAATTTAGCCAGTGCAGTACAACCGCCACCCTGGAGCCTTTAACGTGCACCACGCAGTAGTGGTACGCGACCGCACGCCGGTACGATGCTCATCCAGATCGAAGCGGGCAGGGGTCGGGATTGAGCCGAGGATTCCTGGGATCTGCAGCGCGAGCTTTCGCTCCACGTGCTCCGAGCTGGTGAGCGCTAGCCCACTCGGCCACCGATCCCCCCCCCCCCCCCCCCCCAATGTCGCAAAAGCCAAAGCTCGGCTACAGTGTACTAGAATCAAGGAGGTTATAAATAATAGGAAGGGGCACGTTGCGATATTTGTGAAGCCTAGTCATAAAAATTTAAACGATGTTGTGGCCAACGTGACCGTAGATCTCACTGGCAATTGGTGCGCGTGACAGGTCACGTGCGAGATGGATGGTTGATTGTAGAATGATTCCTTGCAGGCTTGAGCGCGCTCTGCCCGGTAGGTTTTATCAGATCGAAGGCTAGACATGAAGCAAGCAAGCAAACAAGCGGTTGAGGCTACTGTGGTTGAGGCGGATCACGAGCGGACGACACACCGCTGCTGGTACACGGGACGATCAGGGCAATGGCCGTAATCGCAACGGAGAAAACGAAAGCCTGGCGTCGCCGGTACGCTAATTTCCTCCGGCTACGGGATGGGCGCTTGCAGCGTGGTCGGCTGCCGCAGTCGGACTGGCTTTTCTTCCGTGGGGTTACTTTTCACCGGTAAGCCCTTGGCGTATTACACACACATAGTTTTACGATAACAGGAATCGATCAAGAATTCTCTCAGATTTCCGACGGTCGCCGAACTGCGAAAACGATGGATTTCGGCCGTTGGTCGTGGCTGGACACCTTCAAAGTGAAGCGTGGTGTGCTCCGTGAACTTCCAATGGTCAATAAAACATCTCCCCACCTCAAGTCAAGCTGGTTCAATTTGTCACGACAGCAACAAAACGTCCCAGTGGACGACCTGCATAGCGGCCGCAACGAAACAAAAAAGCCAAACGTGTTGTAGCGTGATATAACATGAGAGCGATGAGAGCGCAGCTATCAAATTTGCAGGCGGGCGCAAAAAGCATCGCTGTAAATGTGCCTAAGTATTGGTCCAACCTGTCGGGTCGACATAGTTACGCAACTGTAGTAATTAGTGGCCAGGAGATAAAAATAAATCTCCCCGCTCATGCAGGCAGATGCAAAGTACATTACCCAAAAACACGCCAAAAAGCAATCGTTACAGCGCTGACGTTCAACGTTGAATACTATCATTTTCAGGATTGTAACGCTCTGCAGAACACAGAATGCATTTACTTTATAGTTGAGGGTACATAACGAAGCGCAGAAGGCGTAGAATCCGTAGGCTGGGCGCGGGCCAGTTTCTAGCTGCGATGACTGATAAATGAAACAAACCAGCACCACGCTCCCTGCTACCCACAGCCATCGACCACGCGACGGTCACGTTGGCCCGATAAGTGAGGAGGGTATGGAGGAAAATGAGAACGAGGAGAGGCGTCAAGGGAGCATGACGTGTGGAGGCTACGCGGCTGACGTCATGCCCCCTCCTACCCTTCTAATCTCCTTGACTAGAATACTGAGGTCATAGTGGCGTCGACGCGGCGGTGGCGCTGTATGCGTTTGCTTCTGAAACTTTCCAGCGGGCATTGGCCACTGGCCAGACTAGGTTGGCTATACTTCGTTTCAGCTTCCGTCCGAGCGCAGCCAAAGGCTGAGGGACGGTTCGCAACTTCGAGAAGAGCATTCCTACGCACCACGAAGTAGACCGCAAAAGTATTTTTTTTTTTTAATAACTGTTTTGTGCTTAAACATTGCACAATATTCTAGATGTGTACTGCTGAGAATGATTTGCAACTAAAGGAATTAAATATCAGAGTTTGTTTTTATAAATATATGTAAATGCACGTGTTTTGGTGAAAACACGTACATCCGCTGGCAACACGGCCGCAGCGCTCGGTTTTTCTCACGGTGTGGTTTTTCTGTGTGATTTCGTTCCCGTAATGGCCAAATCATGTGCTTCGTTGCTTTCCTCGCCGAGTCGCTTCAAAACGTCCTTTCGCTAAAGCACGCTTGCACGTCAGGCGCGAGAGGTCGTGAAGAATGTTTACTTTCAAATTCGGCAGGAGACTCCGGTCGCGTCGTACCGCGAATGCGTTGTAAACAAGAAAAGCGTCCGGGTCACTACAATTCATTGATACGCGGCGAAATCAGGGCACCCCTTTACCTGCCTACCACGTTGAACGCCGAGCAGCTGGTGGAGAGTACTGCGCCTCGAGCCCTGGTATATCCAGACAATACGAGGAAACATCAACGGCCGGGTCATCGGGCACCTTGCAATGTGTACTTACATCTCGAAACTATGCCGAAATGCCGAACAGGTGGAAAGCTCGGACACAGACCCCAGCGGCCAGCCTACGTATTGACATTCCCTGTTATTAAATTTCAGAACGTGAAAGGGCACTTTTTAAACCGTTGCAGACGATACAGTGATACACCCGTAGCAGACGAAATACTCGGCGAGCGCGTGCGGCACGGACGACCAGCGGCGCAGCGGAGTGATACAAAAGTGCAGGCGAGATCGCGTGACCTATTGCCGGCGTGTGATTGGCTCCGGCCACACGTAGCTTCGGCTACGCTCGGACGGAAGCTGAAACGAAGTATAGGCGGCTCTTGCCAATCGCGGGCAGCGGGCGGCAGAAGATTCAGGAGGAATCTACTGCTGCACCTCGGGCGTTTTTGACATCGGCCGCTTCAGCGCAATACACGGGGGAGATAGGGCGGTGTGCCCACTACCCAACTTCTAGGGCACTGTACTTAGGTAGCTCGGCGAGGACGGCAATTGTGACGTCGGTGCCGATAAGACTTTTGTTATGCCTGTCTTGCTTGAATTCGCGTGAAACGTTGTGATTATCGTTTGTTTTTTTTGTTGTAAAGACAAAGAAAAAGCTTTATATCATTTTGTTTTAAACAGTTATAAATCATATTGAATGAAAAATATGCATAAAATTCATTTGCATCACTTTATAAAAAAAGGCAATGTGACATCAATTTTGGTTTTGTTTTGGTTTCAACTGTGTCCCGTGAGGCGGATCTCAACTGGGTTTGTTAGGCCTACGCGCCGTGTAACCCCGGACAACTTAATGGAGCTCAATGCCAGCTGAGAAATGCGAACGATTGTTGGTTAAGAGGACAGTCTAGGGTCTATTGTAACTAATATAAAGGTCATACTTAAAAATAAAACAAGTTTTACGGTAATGACTACGTAAACGTTCTCGAAATACGTGCTTCTTTCACCGAGTTAAACTAGTAATTTACCGTACTTGTTTTTTAATTTACCATGGCGAAGCTAACGATATATAACACCTGCAGGGAATCGCGGCTTCGACCATACCAATACATGTGGTCGGAGGGTAACTCTTCCCGTAATGCATTGCTTGAAGCTGAGTGAACACCCCCTAAAATAGGTCAATATTTCTCCCAGATATAGTTATACCGGTACCGTCCATAGAAACAGTAAATTTGACATCGCACTGAATACTAACGTTGTCTTTAATATTGATGCAGGACCGGGGTAACAGTGGACCGTCGCTAAATTACTCAAACATCATAGAGTGGTGCACCTGCTACAGCGTCTTCCCCAGAACGATTCTCAAGAAAAAGCTAAAAGAAACGAAACCACGAGCGGTCATAAACGCCTTGGTTCGTTCATGTACATTAATTATTTTATACTGCTAAGGCGAGCACGTGTACCTACGTTCCCAATATCTTGCTGGGGCTTGTGTAATTCGGCGAAGTCATATTAAATGCGGCCATGATAAAAAAGAAAGAAATCCTTAGGAAGTATAGAAGAGAACCAAAGAATTGTGAAACTGGGCATCACTTTATTAAATATGTACAACAAGAAGTCAGTGAAAGCTTCGCAGAAGCAGAAAGAAGTAGCCCGTTATTTTAGCTTCGTCCCCAACACCCAACCTAGAAGCGCCGACCTACGCGCTTAGCTGAGTTACCCCCTTCACTTGAGCCGTCCATCTCGATCAGGGACGCTGGGGCCGGGAGGGGGGGGCAACTGCGATCTGTAACAGATAGGCGACAATTTAAAGAGAGAAACTAAACAAGTCCGCACAGCACATGTGCGCAAACCAGATTCGCCTGAAGTGAAACGTCTGCGCTCACCAGGGTTTCCGTTGGGCGGTTAATGAAAGTAGCCAAAACACAGGTCAAAAGTCGCCAAAAGGAGCCATTTTATTTGTCTTGGCTCTTTATGATCTCTGGGTTTATGGCATTGAGCCTTCGAAGTGCGGATAAAGAATTACGAAGCCGTAGTTGCATCTGAACTGCCATTTGTTTTAAGAAATGAAAGCAGCGTTTGCAAACATTTTTTTAAATCTTCAATTGGAAGTTTCGATAGCTTCCCGCTGAAGACAACTCCCAAGTTTGCTGTTTCTGGACTGGGGAAGATAGATCTAACGTTGGGACCAGGTCTAAGGAAAGCAAGCTTGTCGATGTGTTGTGTCGCAACACTGACCGGATCAGAATTCTCTTCCAGGTATCTAGGTACAAGCTTTCAAGCTCCTGAAAGAGTGCGAGCGGGTCAGCGACATTTCTTTGAAACATGATGTTGACACGCTTTACGCGGGGGAGAACAGACGAAAGAAAAACGAGGTATGCGTAATTCTTTGGATCTCGATGCATCTCGCACAAAACGCGGATGTTGTAGTTGCGGTCTTCTGCTTTAGCAAAAAAACCTGCCAAGGCGTCGAATTGTTCCAAAATTATTTCAATGTAGTCTGCGATTGCAAGCCACCTTGTTTGTAAAAGTGCTAACATTTTCGGCGGGTTTTTTGTTCACAGTTTGTTCTCACGCTGTCATGCAGCTTTTTATAGGCCTCTTGTATGCAACTTCTGTGCTCGAAGTAGTTGTGGGTTTCTCGAACCATGTGGCCGACGGCAGACGGAATTTATTTGATTGCCTTGGGTGCCACAAGATCAAGCAAGGCTGTGCCACGTGCCACGTCTTTATCATAATTTTCTTTTCAAGGTATTTGTAATGGCATAATGTAATCTTTCTGCCCGAGCATAAACATTCTTTGTACTGAAAATTCGCCAGAATATAAATTAAAAGTAGCCAAAAAAGGTCAAGGAGCCAACTTATAATTTTGTCGCCAGACCGTACTCAAAAGTAGGCAACTTGGCGCAAAGTAGCCAGCAACGGCAACACTGGCGCTTACTGCGGAGCTAATAGAGCGGCGTGACGTGAGAGCCGCACGGCGGTGTATACACCAACTCATGTTTAGAAACAAACCGGAGCGCCCCTAGCGGACGCCACCAACGCCGCGCATGCACGATGGGAGTGTGGGCAAGAAGCTCGATGTCGTCCATAAATAAACCATTGGAATGGGATGTTGTCGGCGTCGGTGCGAGTCCCCGCGCTCTTTTTCGCGTTGGAATTGTTGATTCTACGTCTTCCTGGCGATGTCTGACTACTTGAGTGGCCTCAGCGAAATTAACGGGGCTCGTTACACCGCAAAAATTTGCGTGAATAATGTAACAGGCGGCGATTCATTCCGCTTGGACGCAGCAGAATCGACGCTAAAGCGTGATTCACATGGTGAGGTTCTGCTCGCTATTATAAGTCATGACGTCGCTCGGGCTGCAAAAGCCTGAACCGTAGCTGAGATGTCGACGTCGATACTGAAAATCGCAAGCAGAATCGGACCGAGTGAATCAGGCATAACAAGTCGGTGATGGCCACTGGTAACAATTACCAACATCTCCTTATATCTACTGTTTACACCGAGGCTATTTACCCGAAGCAACCTTCAAACGTAAACGTCTTTTGAGGTCTGCACTTCTTATCGCAATTACCGGGTCAACGTTTGGTCTACAGGCCGCTGTCGTTTGAACCAGCAGACGACAAGCGGAAACGTTTGAGAGAAAGACGACAGCTCGAACGACGAGGCGGCTGTTTGAACGTGGTGACGCACACAACGTAGTCCGCAGGTGGTCGGTGCAACCTGACTTTTTTCCCGTGTTCATGTTGGAAGAAAACAAATAAATCTGACGACCACAAGCATCTGTGAATTCAATCCAAAGTGCTTTCCGCCCAAACAATCGCGGTGCGACGTTGTCTGTTTTTCCTTTTCAACGGCCCCCGTTCACGTTCTCGGACGAACCGAGCAGGCAGAAAACGCATAAAAACTGGCTTTCAAACCTTTCCCGACTCTTTTGGTAAAGCCCCAGTCGCGGCATTTTGACGAGAAGGCAGGTTTTTGTTAGGTCTCTTCCGATGTAACACAGGAATGCACGTGCCCCATGGCGGCTTCCACCCACAGCCCGCCCCAGACCGGAAGTGCGCCCGACGCACCACCACCGCGCCGTGACGTAAGAGAGATGAGTTCGTGTATAGACCGTTTTACTGAAAGAGGGAGAGAGAGAAAAAGGGAAAGGGCTACCGAAGCTTTCCCTTTGCCGGTCGTGTAGAAAGAGTGAAAGTCCCGGGGGGGGGGGGGGGGGGGGGATGACAGGCTTGGCCGGTGTTGGGTGTCTGCAGTGCCCGAACTGCGTTCGCGCTTTCCGTTTTAAACTCGCAAGCTTAATTAGAGCCACGGGCTTCGATGGCGACAGTCCGCCGGTCATCGGGACATCATTGCTGGGTCATAGGGTGCACAAATAACGACAGAAAGCGTCGAATACTGTCCGAGGACCTATGCTTGCAAGGAATTTTACAAGACGAGAGCGGCTGCAATGTCTTTAAGCTCCATCGCTTTCCACATGACCCCGGTTTCCGGCGGCAGTGGATTGCGTCCGTAAACCGAAAAGACGTTTCCTCAACGCCATTCTCTCGACTGTGCCGGAAGATTTTGTGAATGGAGCGTGCTCCGAACGCTGTACCGCCGATGAACATGGGGTACACTCGCAAGGTGCGTGCGAGTTTTCTCGAGATAATTGCTGCTTCAGCTTGTAAAACTTTGTCACTGAATTTATTTCATTTCATTTCATTTCATTTATTTTCACCTTAGGGGCCCGGTTAGGGCATCACATAAAGGGGGGGGGGCAGTAAAACGAAGAATACAATAGCAGACGCAGTAGTAGAACAATAACAGTAACTATAAACAAGAACATGAGAAATTATACATAATGGGCTAGTAAGTTATCGTAAAACACTGTTCCATCAGAGATGCTGACGATGGAGGATGGCAACTGGTTCCACTGTGTGATGGCATATGGGAGGAATGATTCGTTGAATGAGTTAGTTTTACCAGAAATACGTTTTATTGCACAAGAGTTGTTTAGACGGGAGGATATTCTATCGGGGGGTGAGAATATCGATAACATTGATAATTTTCAGTGGTGACTGACTTGATTTTATCATCTACAACACTTAGTCGAAGGCTTATTTTCGCTGACGGGTGAGGCTGGAAATCGTTGAAGCGATAGATCTATCGCTTTTCCTGAATCGCGATCTCCTGCGCGATACCATGGAGAGCCGACAAAAGCGCTCCTTGGAGTGCCGCTGGTGGGTTGTTTCCGTTGATTGGGCGCTTTGAAGCGCTGGATAATCGCTGCAGGGTACGCTCGTGTGTTGCGATCTGCGTTTTCGCGCCCAGTGTGCACGACGCCAGTGCGGCGACGGGGGAAACAGCGGCAGCGAACGTGCCAGAGACAAAAAGGGGAGGTGAGTACTAAAAATATTGCATCAAATAGAAAAATAATTCGCGGCTGCTTTGAGACTTTCTGCGGTTCGATATAAGTACATCTAGAACGTCTTCATCATTTACCCACAAATAAATATAAGAATAGGAACACGCAAAATAAAAACAGCGCAGCAAAACGAGCTGTAGCAGCTCCGGGTGTTTACGAAAGATTAATTCAGGCTCCCGCGTCGTGTATTGCTTGTTCATTACTAGAAACGGCTACGTTGAAATAGGCCCATTGCAAGCAAAAAGTGATAAATGGTTCATCATTTCCAGCCATGCGGAAAGCGATGGAGCTTAAAAACATTGCAGCCGCACTCGCCTTGCCGGATTCTATGCAAGGTACATACATCCTCGGACATTATATACGGCGCTTTCTGTCGTTTTTCGTGCTCCCTATCACCCAGCAATGGCGTCCCGATGATCCGGGGACTGTCGCCATCGAAGACCGTTGCTCTACCTCAGTTTGGGAGTTTGAAACAGAGAAGAAAGCGCGAATAAAGTTCGGGCGCTGCATACACCCAACACCGGCCAAGCCTTTCACTCCCCCCCCCCCCCCCCCCCCAGGACTTTCACTCTTGCTACACAACCAGCAAGGGACAAAGCGATGGTAGCCCTTCCCATCTTTTCTCTCGGTCTCCAAATTTCGCTACCCACGATAACACGGCCTATACTGAAACCTCGTCTTCGCACATGTCGCTCGTTAGCACTGTACTCTAAGAAACAATGGAGGAAAAAAGGTAGCAACGGCGCGTCTTCCTCCCTTCTACTGACGCGCCCCCAAGCGGACACGAGAAGGAGGGAGGAACGAAACGTTTTTCTCCTTCTCCAGGCAGACGGGAGAAAGCTTCCGCCCTCCCGACTCATCTTCTTTCGGTTTCGTTTTTCGAGCACGTCGCGCACGTTGTTCAATAAATGTTGTTGAGTTGATTGAGCTTCAACGGCAGCGAAGGCGGCCTGTAATTCCGTCTGCTAGTCCAAACGTGCCGAACATTTCGGTTGCATTGACGTTTTTATCGCTAATTTTATCAAACGAGCAAACGAAGCCGCTAGAAACGGCGAAGTTCCGGAGCAGTGCCAGCAGCGCTACGCACACTGGGTGAGATGGCCGGTGTTTGCCGGATAGCGCTACCCACGCGTAACTACAGTAGCGGAACCACGCGGATATGTGTCGACGTTTTCGCCGTTATGGAAATCGCAGGAGCTGCGTCCAAGACGGGCAGGTTTTGCTGCCGGCTGCCTTCCGTGCTGAGTTCGGTTCTGTTTTCCGATGCCGAGTGCCAACCAGCGTTCAACGTGGTTCTGTATTTCTTCGTGTCAGCAACCCAGCAGCAACATCGTGATGGCAGTGTTGTGGGTTGTGAACCGAAGGCTAGAATTATCGCCGATGTGACCGTGTGTTCGCGTATCAGTGGTGAGCATGACAAGATGAGATGACGTAAACTGCCGGGCATTGATGCCGCTTGTCGGGCCGTGATCGGAGGGGTCGGAGTGTCGCAGGTTGACATTCCGCGTGCAATCGATCGACGTGCGGATAGTCATGTTGGAACGCTGGTCTGAACAGTAAGCTTCTATCGTACAATGGTCAATGTGACTGGCGGTTGTCTCCTCCCAGAGAGCGATTGCGCTCTGGCGAAAGGACTGAACAGTACGAAATCATGACGGTGTGGAATTTTAGCATTAAAAAAGAGTAGAATGCAAAATCAAAAAGAAAAAATTACACCATCTTCCCGAATGGAACCATAGGGTGATGCGGAGCATCGGGGTGGTGCTGATGCTTGCTTGCGCCAACCCACTAACTGACGGGACTGTTGCTTCCATCACACTTCATCGGAAGAACGGAGTGAAGTGGAGTCAACAGCGGTGAACTGATGTAGCACGAGTAACTTTGAAAGTCTAATCAGACCGCACGGTAAGGCGGCGCAAAATGCCCTAACAGCGCTTGCAAGTTTCCTCGTCGAGACCGAGCTGGCCGGCGAGATCTAGGCTGCAACGGACGCGAGCGGTCGGGAAATGCTAGCAGACGACAGCCGCGGAGTTGCGGGGAAAGCTCACCCCACTAGAAAGGCCTGGCCTGGTGCTGCGACCCGCGCGCCGAAAACGTTCCTCCATTCCCTCCTCCGGGGAAACACGCTTTCGCCTCAGACCCCGCCCCGGTCACGTGATGGGGAACGCGCGCAGCGCGCTACAGCTCACACTTGGAGGAGAGGAGACTAGAGGAGGGGAGTTGCGCATGCGTAGTGTGAGTGCGGACTACGACGCCGACGCCGCGGGACATAGACCCCAGCAAGAGATGCTCCGCATCTAAAAGCTACCCTTTATTTTGCTGTTTAAATATACTACGGTTGTTGGAGAAACTGCCCTTCAAGTGGCGCCCTGGGATGAGCGCTAGAAGCTTTCGAGCTCTCCACGGCGTAGCTCCGTACACTTAACACCTGCCGCAAGTCGCGGCTTTGACTGCATTCTAGTTGATCGAAAAGCGATTTCTCTGCCCGTGAAGCATCACTTCCAGCCGAGTGAATATCCGCTCTACAGAGATTAATTCAAGACGGCAATTGCAGCCGTGCGCGAACAGCACAAATCGAAAAAAAAAAAAAACACTAGAATAGAAATACAGGCTACGTCGTGCCGTGAGGGGAAACGAACTCATGGCTTCGAACCGCATTGGAGCGGCTTGATTTATTGACTTTCAAATAATTACGGCATGATCGGGCGTTTACTTTTTAATAAGAGGTTCATCCCCTGAGTCTTTCAAACTACTCTCAGAGGTATGACAGTGCTGGAAAAAAATCAACATGCTGGGAATATTTTTTATTGCTTACGCAGTCACTGAGAAATTCCGTACGTTCAAAACGACCAGTATAAAAGACGGAAACGCAGCTCTCAGAAATGCAGTTTTCGGTTTAGTATGCCGTTGTATTGATGCTTGTATGTGCCATGTATGTGCTCAATGTATGTTCACCTGATGCTTGCAGTATGTGTGTACATAGTACAGGTTTCCGAAGGTCGGGAAGCGCAATAGCTCGCGGAAATAGAAATATTTTTTTGTAGAACATGAATTGGGCGGTACCTAGCACCACCTAGCATAGCTACTTGCAATTACTCTGCTTGACCCTGCCATCTGGTGGCAAGCGATTTAACATTTTACGCTACGGGATAAACAGCGGCTTCGAGTTTCCTCTTATGAGAGCGGCTTTTGGTTTCGCGGTTTGGATAGCCATACCTCCGTGATGTGCGGTTGACGAAGGAATTGTGACTCGAGGAACAGCAAAGGTAAGACGTAAAGTGCGTGAAGTAACTGGGTATCGGTTGTCTCCGTTTAACATCGCAGTGCTGACTACGAGAAGACTGAGTAACTGCTTTCGAAACGCAAGTTTCTGTACCTGCGGGGGGAATCAGGCTTCGGAAATAAACACTGTTCGCAGAAAGCTCGTGTTACGCTTTTATTTGCTGCTCCTCTCGTCCCGTACAAGAGACGTAGCGTCCTCGTTAAACCTTTTTGAGCTCGATTTGCTCGATTCAGGACGGCCATATTGAGATGCTGGCGACGGAGGAACTATGCTCCCCTGCTTCAGTGACGAAGGTTTCTCCCTTTCTAAAGGAACATAGGTTACAAGACCGTTCCTCCCCTTAGGGAGGACTATGGATACCCTTTTTTCTAAGAGTGTGGGGCTAGGTTTGCACGAATTCGGCTAGAACCTTCTAGTGACTTTAGATTCGGCCGAAACACAACTGCGATGATGAGTACCGTCCCATGTCCTGCCTCTATAACTGAGGAGAATCGACTGCATGCAGTGTGAGTCTCGTACAACTGCGTTAGTAATTAAAACATCCCCGGTTCCTGGGCGTGTTCCGTAAATAAACTGTAGCGACGGTTGACGCGCACTGATGAATTCTTTTGCGCTACATTTAGAGGCGAAATGCACAAGCGATGTTCTCATTACATTTACCGGAGCTCCACGACTCTACGCAAAACACACCCGGAGATGCACTGTAAAACCATAAATTATTGTAGAAAACAACCTACCGGTCCTCTGTGAAGTGGAAGGAGTCCCTTGGTCTGCAGGGGGCCGATTTGAACCGCTCGTTCTGCGGCGAGGCGGCTAATGTCTCCGAAGGGCGAAACCAGAGCGTCCTCCATCTCCATGCCTTCGTCTGAAAGCACACAGTAGAAGGAAGTTCAAAAAAGAGAGAAATCTACGAGTCGAAGAAACTCTCTTGTATTAGTACGATGATCGCAACCAGCCCAGCAATCACAGGGCACTCGAACGTCACTCGAACTTTGACTGTCTAAAGCTGGATACAAAACACGCTGCATTTAAAATAAAAGTTAAAAAAAAATCCTCTAAGCGGAATATGTTGAAAAGACGTACCCCAAAATATCTTGAATATCTTTTTCTTGAGCAGCGCTGTGTCTACATGCATCAAGGAAGAACCGGGACTGTCCTGAAGACCCATCGAGACCGTGGATAATCAGCGAGGTTGTCAGTCCGGCAAGCGAAGCGTTCCGCAGACACCAGGCGCCTAATCTTGTAACTGTGTGGTTTGAGGTCAAGACACGGGTCCACCCGCTGTCGCTGTTTCGCCGCGACCTTGGGTTACTATGTACAAATGGCCACCCCCCGCCGGTTCTCTGAACTCTTCATTGCCCTCAACGGGAGAGGGTTGTTTAGAGGGGAAAAGCGCTAAACATGAATCACCAACTAGCTTAAGTGCATACCCTTTTGTGGAAAGGGTTGCATCATGACTTTCGCCTTATCGCTAGAGGTATGAAAAGAAAAGGTGAAGTCATTTGCTATAAAAGATTGACCTTAATTTGTTTTTTTCTTTACGGTACAATGCTGCAGACGTCTATGCATGAACGAAGGCTATCAACCAACTATATAAACTTTTTTCTTTTTGCTTCTCCAGGAGGGGGGGGGGGGGGGGGGGAAGAGAGGGAAAAGTGCAAGCTGCGTGCTTTACTTTAATGTTAAACATGGTGTAGGTGTGACAGCGGGTAACAATGAGGACCGAGAAAAGGAACACACAACTCGCACCTAAATCTTTACCAGTGAAAACAGGCAAACATAAAAAGGCACGCTCAACCACACATGCGCCACCCAAGCTGCCTCGTCACAAGGGGGCTTCTGCATCAAGCTCTCACAACCGGAAAACTTGGTTGTGGTTTTCGTCGGTATGGCATCGCGATTGTTTTCTGCCACCCAGTGAATGTGCCAAGTTTGTTCGCGGGTTAACTCGAAGGCAGAGGGGTTACCAAGAAACAGTTGTAGCAAAGAGCATGCCAAACCGTTGCTGACTTGTACTTCGGGCGTTGTTTACTGGATACCCTTCTCATGTGGCAATGTCTGTATTAGACAAACCGGTAGGTGCTTCAACGGCAAGCTCAGGGAGCACCACTGTTTCTTGAGAGCCACAGTCTGTGGGCATCTCTCGGTGCATTGTGGGACTTGCAAGTGCAAACCTTTCTTTGATGAGACGACTATGTTAAAGGGGCGGTGCAACGATATTCAATTGGAATGGTTTTCACTTTACACGAGCTTACTGGCACTAGTGGGACCCAAGTACACTCGCACGCAACGCCACTGGCCAAGAAACTCCTTTGTTGAGGTGTAATTTCGATGACAAAACCGAGCGTTTTCATTCAATCTCTCCTTCGCAAAACCTGATGACGTAGCTGGGCGGTAGGAGTACCGCCCAGTGACGATATTTGAATGCGGCTCATAGATTGGACCCGAGCATTGCGTGGGCACTCGCTTTGGGTTCGTGATAATCTATAGATCGAGAAGCATTCGGGTAGTGTCCTGTGTCCAATCGCTGCAATGACGACAACAGCCGAACCATAACAATGTCTGGGAAGCAGCGCGTGTCCTGTGCCTTGCCAACCCCAGCGCGTGGCTATGATCAACATTGGCGGCATATAATCGGCTCCAGATCACGTGGCCGCTTGTTCTGGCTGCGAGTTGAGGGGGTGAACTCTGCTCGTTTTTCTTTATTTTTTTCTGCGACTTCGATTGCGTGTGGTGAGAAACGAACGGGTATTTCACAGGTCATTAACGTCAGGGATCCGTTTTAAGCGGTATTTGCGCAAAATACAAAAATCGTTGCATGGCCCCTTTAAGAAATCACCGAAATAAGAGACGATAAAAGTGGTAGAGGCCTTCCATATTGTTAATTACGGAGCTCAATGTACCAGTAAGCCAGCGGTGATATTATTGGAGAAAAAAAAACTTTTTCGGACTATGAGAAAGGGGGGGGGGGGGAGGGGGAGTGATGCGTTGATAGCAGAAGCCCCATTGTGACGAGAAAGTTTGGGTGACGCATGCGTGGTTGAATGTGCCTTTTTCATGTTTTCCTGTTTTTAGTTTTTATTAATAAACATTTAGTTAGTCCCCGCTTGTTGTGTGTTCCTTTTCTTAGTCCTCGTTGTTGCGCACTGTTACACCTACACCATGTTTAATGTCCAGCAACTAGCCCAGCTGTCTACTTCGTTATAATGTTGTTTTTTGGGTGCTTTGTTTGGTGCGTGTGTGGGGAGGGGGGGGGGGGGTGGAGGCAGCTAGCAATAGCGCCAACGAAGGGCAATAGTCATAGTGAAAAAGAAACCCTCGAGTGGGGGCACAACAACTGGAACGATAGAGGCGATGTTGTGTTGTCCCAATTCGGGCCCTATAGTCTCAAGGTTTTTTTCACTATGATCCTTCTCCAGCTCGCCTGCGCAGTAACCCTTATTTCAGAAAGGCAACGCATCTTCAGTATTGTAAACATATAAATAAAACAGCACAAGCGAACACAAGGACAAGTACAAGAAGGGACACAGACACAGCGCTGACTCACGACTTACTCTCTGTTTCGTCTTCTTGAAACATTTGAGCATAAGAAGACGGATGGATGGCACATGACAGTGAAGATGTCCTACATGTTGGATTCTTCTTCTTTTTATTTCTTTTTTCTTCTTATGTTGATGTGTTTCAAGAAGACGAAGCAGAGAGTAAGTCGTGAGTCAGCGCTGTGTTTGTTTCCCTTCTTCTACTTGTCCTTGTATTCGTTGGCGCTGTTTTATTTATATGTATACAATGCACCACAGACTAGCCCACCTCCAAACTTTACATCTTTAGTATCCTATTGAATTCGAACTTCGCGCGCTGATAGAACACAATCTTGTAAAATTAGCTCTACAGCCAGACAAATGGCAGTGAATCGCAAAGAACGTGCTTGAATCCCGAAAAAAAGAACACGCCGGTAAGTAACTGTAGTCGGTGACAAATTGTAGGGCTGGGCGCCCAATAAAAATTTTAACCCGGTTAATCGCCACCATTTAATCGATTAATCGGCCTCGCTCATTTTCACGAATAGTACTTTTTAGAAATCTGAATAACAGATATCTCCTTTTTTTGTTGTTGTTGCCTTCTCTGAAGATGTGATCAACGGCGCTATATAAAATTGGATTATGAACCTATTTCAATACGCAGCGGAGAACAGTTAAAAAAAAACACCCACAATTACGTATTATTGCTTCGGCTGCATGAGGCAAATAGGTTCGTTGACATTCTGATCGTTCCCAATAGTCTCTGCTGCGGTAAACGGAGAGTTGCACGGTGTTGAAGTGGCTGGGACCCCTGTAACCTTCTGCACCTTTGCTGGAGTTACGAATCTCGCCCATGCAGTTTACTTTAGGTTAAAATTTCAGCAACAGTTTGCTCTTCCTGTAGGTGTACTCGGCTATGTCTACCTGCAAGGTGAAAGCATTTAATTTTTTACTTTTTTGGTTCGTCTATACTTACCGATTAACCGCTTCAAAAAATAACCGGGATTAAAGCATTTATCGATTAATCAGTAGGTTAATCGACCACCTTAGCAAAGCGAACGCCGGAAAGGAGGTTGCCTCCTCTCTAGCGTTCACACTGCTAAAGTAAAAAGATGTGGGAGGAGTTTCCCCTAAACTCTTAACTTGTCACCGATTATACCCCTTTAACCTCAAGAAAAAAACAAGCTTTGCGCAATGTTCATACGCGGCGCGAAGTAGTTCTTACGAGGTTTGGTTGTCGGAGGAAAATCCGATGCTTTTGGCGTTTGGAACGTGTTCGTCTTGATAAGATAAGATATATCTAATTTAATATGCACCTAGATATATCTTAATTATCAACATAAAGGGGGAAATTGTAGTGCTCCGCGAAGAGCCTCACATTTCTTTTTTTCTACGGTTTTTGAGGTGAAGACAATCACCTTTTTGAGTTGCAGTTTTGCTGTCCTCTCCTTTTGTCTCAATGAAGCCTCATGCCCCGTTTTTGTGGGAATGTTCATAGTTGCAGTTACACTTATTTAATAAAAATAAAGATACTATGAAAATATTGCCTTTATGGAGTACACTTTTCGCTCTTTTTGTGGTTGCATCAGCCAATACATGTTGATTGCATAAATGTGTGAACAGAATACTTTTCCTTATTACTGAATGTAGCGAGCTTCGGTTGCCAACGTTTGTTCTCCATTGTTAAGAAATGGGGACAAAATTCAGTGATGTTCCCGACAATGAGCTCAACACTTACGCTTTTATATTGAACTAAATAGTAGCAGAACATATCCTCCTGATGCTGCTCTACTTACCGGAGGAAATTTCACGAGAAATAAGCCTTTCAGATATTCGCTCAAGGAAGATAAGCTTAGGGGAGAAAACTTCACGGGGGTAAAAGAACCCACTTTTGCGTGTGTATCGAGAAAAGTTCACTAGTCTTTTGACGGACATAGAGAAAAGCGCATCTTAAATTTATGCACGGCAGTCATTATTAATTCAATATTTATTTGATGAAGTGCAGCATTTTGGCCGTATCCTGGGACTGGGTTGTGCATTTTAGAGCTCGCATTAGTAGGAAAAGTGCGTAATAAATGGGGGTAAGGAGAATACGCATAGAAAGACAAACACAGCACCGACTATCAACTCACGTTTCTCCTACTTCTTTGGATCAAGCTGGACCAAGGTATAATGAAAAGAAAAAAAAAAAGTGAACATTTTTTGTCATCACACTGATTACTTCACCAAGAAGTATAGTTATTTGGCATATAACAAAACGGAAGCGGCACTGACAAACTTGTCGGCAATTCGCGCTGCTTTCTCGGCATGATGAAAACCAGCGCACAAAGGGCAGGACAACAGGAGATAAAAACATTGACCACACAAGCGCTGATTTCCAACTGATATCGATGAGACGAAGAGAGAAACGACGTCTATACACGAAAAATAAAAGAACGAAGCGCAATACATTCATACTACGAATGTTTATAAAAAAATAATAAGAAATTAGGAAAACTAAAAGAATACTATTAGCTCAAACGTGCAGGGCAAATCATATGTTCAGGTAACACATAGTCGTGAAAAGCACTCGCTAGGAAGAGTACTTCCTTCTCATTAGCGGTATCGGGTTTGCTAAGACGGTACATAAAAGACAGAAGTTCAGAACACATCGAACACAACTTGTGTGTTCTATGTCTTTCTTACATGCTGTCCTGTCTTCCGTGCGCTGTTTGTCTGTCTCACTACCAACTGGCCCAACTAACCACGTCGGCCTCTATAATTTCTCTAATGAGAGGGACACCATTCTAGCGCCATTCACACCAGACCCATTCGCCACCTACACCAAACTCCCTTTGTTCAGCGTACATAATGAGCGGTATATTTCATACCACTCTCTTGTGGCAAACAGCGAGTCGTACAATCGGGCAGATGGTTTAACAATTGGCTGTGAGAACGTCAAAACAACACCGCAAATACTATCTCTGGCCATGTAGGGCTGTGGTTGCAGTCCCTAATTCACAAACTTCACTGCATTGCAGCGGAACGGTGACCCTCTCATTAAAGAAATTATAGAGCTAAAGTTGAGGCTTGGGCGAGTTGGTACATACTTCGAAATTAAAAACAGCGCGGAAAGGACGAGGACCAGACAAAGAAGTGACACGGACGTAGCGCTGTCACTTCTTTGTCTGGTCATCGTCTTTTCGCGCTGTTTTTAATTTCGAAAAAATTATAGAGGCCGGGAAAATCGCTCGGCTTGACGGCACGTAGTGGGAGCGCCCTCCCCGTTTCGTTATCTGCCAAACAACTACAGCATGTACACTAACGATTCGATCCCACTTTTGACGTTCCGCATAAGCCGGGTTCTTAACGTATCGCACTAGAATTTACTAAAGAGGTGCCCGAAGGTGCTGGAAGTTTTCACGAAAATTGTGGAAAGATTGGCTCATCTCAGTAAATCACGAAAAATCAAAAACGTTTTTTTCTATAGTTTGCGTGCGTGGCGTTTATTTGGGCCACATGAAGCGAAGAATAGGTAAGCCATTCGTATCTTCTTTCTATTGCACCGATTGTTCAGTCGTAATAAATGCCCGAATAGCCCCGAACGATTTTTTGATGATTTTGAGTAAAATGCTTAGCTATACTTTTACCATGGAGAAAGCCAGTTTTTATTTTCTTTCCTTTAACTCCGGAGGTTTAATGTATCCATACTCTCAATTAATGAATGCATCACATTCGGGCACCTCTAGTAAATCCCAGCGCGGTACGTCGAGAAACCGATTTTGGCGGACCGTCCAAATTGGGATCGAAACGTTAGTGTGCACTAGTAGTTGGCGAAGTAGTCAGTATAATTTAGTCAGGCGGCTTAGAAGCTTCCAGACACGTTAAGTTTTGCGCTTTATGCTAAGGTCCACAGGCGAGACCACCGAGAAGCGGCAAGTCGACTTCGACGCACACACTCTAGACACCAGACTCCTGTCTTTGTGGCACCAACGAGCCAAAAAACTCGATGAGTACAGAGAAACTAAAAATCCCAACACGCTCAAATTAGTCAACGAGTTAACGACCGAGGCCAAAGAATACACCCGGAAACTAAGTCAAGACAACATTACGAGTCACCCCAGTCGATCCAGCACCGTGAGCGGGACTACACGCATGGCGCGTTGCTGCGTTTCAGGGTCACGGTGACACTCAGAAGGCACTAGATTGGTTTCGACGGCTCTCGTGCTGTCTGTTGCGGTCCATCGTCACCGCTCTTGTCGCGTGACCGAACTGACTAGACCTGCAGAAAGACAGTTCCGAACCAGACGAGGCGCGACCGTTGCTGTGAGGGCCACTGAGAAGGAGAGCTTGCTGCTATCTGCTACTGAGGTTTTGGCTTCCGCACGTCTCGGCTATCCGGTCTGCATTCGTGCTCTTCCTCTTGGACCCTGTTTGAGGCGGTGAGAAGTCAGTTGGACGGTGGTGTTGAGGAGAGACGGGGAATGTCAATTTGAACGGTGCGGTATTACCCCGTTAATTCTATCTTGGTGTGAAGCTGGCTTTGCCGACACCGACTGCGCGACCCGTCGCCACAAGGCGCACAACCAGACACCGAGGCAGAAGAATGAATCGGTTCGTACCGTCTGCTTGCTGAACCCGCCGCTCGATCAGCGCGAAGAGGAACATCACCATTCGGACGAGAAGACAAGAAAAAGTACAAATCGAGTCATGTCATTATAGAAGACATTTTTCGACACAAGTTGTGCAACGAAACTATGTATACACAGTCGGCGTATCATCGAACTTTATTTGCCATCTGAAGAGAAAACACGAGAATGAGTGCGCGAAGGATGGAAAAGGGCAGGCGAACCGGCCAAAAATAACTTCCATCTTCATCGCTGGGTGCAGCTCGGTACCGGCTCATTGAAAAGCTGCGCTTGATGAAGCCCCGTTCAAAATAATATGCATTTACATGGAGCCGCTTCGTGTTGTCGAACAAGAAGGATTCAAGCAATTTTTATCGGTGAGTTTTACATATTAGTTCTTTGTAACCTTGCATGAGAGTGATTGCTTTCCATTGGCTCATTTCCGAATAATGAGCAAGATGATCAACAAATGACAGGTGATAAACAGATAACGTCCGTATAATGAATGAACCACAATGAACAAACCTTTATTTGAGCCCAGCAGACGTTCTATTGGTCGCCTGGAAAACAGATAAAGAATAGAATTGAATATGATAAGAAATATCGAGATTCGTAAAGCAAGCGTGAATCTCAAAAATAGGTTTAGTGAAATGGTCTATACGGCCCCTCGTGCTGCGCCGTAGAGGTTGCACTTTGTCAGATGATATGTTCTTGCCGCTGTGCATGGAGTCGCTTCCAGCAGCGTACTAGCCGTGTTGCTCTGTAGGAGTTTGAAGAACACGAACTCGATATTTTATGGTCTTATCAAACAAACACGCTGGCCCCGTATGTCCTAAAAGTCAAAGGCAAAAACGTTTGCAAGAGAACAAAAAAAAGAGTGCATTTAAGTTTTGCTGTTTGTTCCTAGAGTCACTAAATAAAGCTACGCTTTCAGAGTACCGAAACTCCCAAACTATGCGTCTGAAGCGCGTCAGGCGCCGCCATCTTGGGTCCGCGGCGCAGATGGAGGGGTGCCTGTAACTAAGCCAAGCCGAGCTGTAGCCGTCGCCTGCGCTAGCTGCCGTAGCCGCAGCTGTGGCAGCGAATCAAGGTCGTGTTGTTCGTATCTCGTCATAAGAAGGAAAAAGTGCGTGCTGAGCGACGGACTTCGGCGTGCGCGCGCAGTAAACAGTAAAACAGCAGCAGGCAGCGGATCGCTGGACCCAAGATGGTGGCGTTGGAAAAACGCGATGATGATGATAGCGACTCACGTGACTGCCGCTGTCCAATGATGCCGCAGCGAACCAGAACATTGTTGAATAGAGCGACTGTATTGTCGGCAAAGTGCCAAAGAAAAGGAATGCGGTACTCTGAAAGCGTAGCTTTATTTAGTGACTCTATTTGTTCCCAGCCACGTGGTCGCGATACCGATGTCGTAAACAAGCTTCGACATATCAAGGGTCTTTCTCGATGTTCGCAGTACATATGTAAACAAGCACTATGTGCCACCAGCACTCCGCTAAGTAAAATCAGTTCTTTTTTGAGGCATTTAGCATTTTTTTGCAATTGTCTGTGCGTTTGATAATGTCAGCTTTATGCTGCTTATTACGGCAACATAATGTAGCTGTCAAGTACCCATTTTTACATTTAGGAATTAGAGGAATGGAATGGAATGATTCAGCCATTCTAGGAGTGGTAATGGGCCCGGTGTCCCCATTCCTTGGTGTTGAAAGGAATTGAATTATCGAAAACTCCAATTACCAAGAATTAAATTGGAATGGAATGGGGGTGCCCATTCCGCGACAGGTACTGCTTTATGGCTCCGTCGTCGAACTGCCAGGCTTTGTGAGTATAGAGGAGGCTATGGCACAGCTCATGTGGTGAAAAGCAAAACTGTACGCTTTGTTTTACACTTACTTGGAGCAAAGCGAATGCTACGGACGCGAAGCGGAAGCCTCGGGAGGCACCAATGCAGCGCTCGCGCACTGGAATCAACTTCTAAGAGCTCGTGCTCTGTACCCTTTCCCGTTCTCTCTGCCGTTAGTGGAGATCAGAGCCGTTTATTGAGAGAGTTTGGCCATACATTGGTTTGAATAGGCGAGCGTCTCGGGGCCAACCACCGGCCGCGAAAAAGCCCCTAGCGGTGGTCGTGTGATCTAAATATCTGACACGACAATACTTCGTTTCACCTTATGTGCGAGCGAAGGCAAAACTGGAAGCGCGAGCACGCAAGCTCCGTGCGTTCAGGCTTTGCTCGAGCGCGCGAGCTGGGGAGAAATGCAAAAAGCACTGGTCTCGCGCTTCTAGCTTTGGCTTCGCTCGCAGATAAAGTGAAACGAAGTATAATTTGAGCCGTGCCGAGCGGAGCTCCGCGTCTCAAGACGCTCGCGCACCCCACCCTTTGCACTGTTTTCTTTCAGCCAGTCTCAGGACGCTGTTCTAGCAGTGCAGACAAAGGCATAGGCACGAGCGCGTGGCTTTGGAAAGTGCCTCTTATGCACGAGGACTCGTACAAACAAAAGCGTTTCGCTGAGCTAGGCTCACGCGCCTGTGCCTTTGTCTTCACCGCAGACATTTGTGAGTTGGAGTAGAGGTCTGATTGGTTGACGCTGTGTCACAAATTTAGTTTACGCTCTAAGCGTGGGGGGAACATTCGGCGCTGGCGGCGGCCTTTGCTCCGCCTATTGGCCAAACTCTCCCAATACACGGCTCTGGTGGAGATGCTTTGTCTCCACCCGCATTGTGGACGGAGGGAATCACCACGTGCCTCGTTGAGAAATGAGCACTTTGCATCGGCGCGATGCCTCTGCATCGCCGCCGATGGCCAGCGCCACCGAACCACTTACGATTGCGGAAGATTGGGGGAGGTATCTAGAAAGTATTGTAGCAGCAAATATTGTTGGAAGGAGTTTGATTTGTGGCCAAAGCTGCGGCTAGAACGATCATGTCACGTCGCGGAATAATAATTGGATTGCATTGTTATATAGCAGGCCACTTCCTATAAGTGTGACACAATAGACCCTTTGCAGAACCCCATCAAGCAACACAACTGCCACCATTTGTTTTCGGCGTAAAGCACACAAATTGGCCCCAGTTCACGTCGAATGCTAATGCAGCATTCGAGTCCAATAGGTGCTGAGCCGAGTTCACAGTGATGGCGGACATAACATTCTTGTCGAACAAATGCCCAAAGTATGAAGGCCTTGGGCAATTAGAGTAGTAGCTACTGTAATTCGTTCCATCTCAATTTTGGAAACGGCAAAGGCTACAGTCTCGGTGAGCCAATATGCACGTTGGAGAGAGGCACATGACAACATGTCATTAGAGTGCTCGTCTGCACAGATTTGTCACACACCTTCGCTCCGTCCCTCTGATTGGCTCGAGGGGGCTGTGGCGGTTGCCCTTTTCCAAGTAACAATGATACGAAGTATAGGCAGCCCACACTTTAAAAAAAGTCTATGGAAGAGATCGAAAGGAATGGTTAACATTTTTCAACAAGACTGTTCTTCAGGCAAGGGATGAACACAAATATGAATCATCTTATCTAGGTAATTAGAACAAGTAAATAATTGACCGACTAATACAATGCACTTCTTGATGAAAAAAAGTATTGCTGCAATGAATCCCAAGAGGAAAAAGGTGCAGTTAATCTATGCATACACCAAAACAGTTGTTCTTATTGCAAGTCAAATAGCTTTGAAGCAGGTGCCAGCAACGATTTATTCATCCCCACACTCAATAAAACGTCATCCTCGTAGATGAGAATAAGTGTACACTTCGCACTCACAAAAAAATGAAGAAAAACGATCGAATGTAGAATCGTCGATTAGCACAAAAGGTTAAAGATCGCAGGAGCTTCTTCGCTAAAAGTTGCTATGGTTATTCGGTGACACAGGGCTGAAACAACTTCTCCTAGGCCCTAACGCGACGTATACCTTTCGCGTCAATTCCCAGACATTCCAACGTTCAAACAAAGCTAAGAGAATGCGAAAATTCTATGCTAAAAGCACTCAAAGTTCTATAGATCCTCGAACAAATCCCGAATCCCAGCACCGGTACGGCGATACGGCTGATGCTGTCTCACAGGTGTTAATATCCAGATGATCCAGAGCGATCTTGCGCAAAAAGAGTATAAAGTCTCATTCCTTCATATTTTCACATTATACCTTCGTCAGCGAGCACGAAAAAGCCCGAAATCGTCGGAAAGCAGCTGCACATCACGGCTACCGCGCACCGAACAAACTCGCATCTGCCAGCTCTGGGCGCTGCCATCTTACCTGTGACGTCACGGCTCTTGGAAGGTCACGTGACGAGTGGTCACAGTTGCGTAAAACATGGCGGCCACCGGGGGGGTGCCACTTCCGAACTTCCGGTTTATCACTCTAAGCCCCTCTACCTCGTTGGTTGCAACCGTCAAGTTGTCAAAAACTCCCGGCAGGAGGACGGCCGCGATCTCTGCTTAAAACCCTTCCTTTTGTAATTATTTTCACATCGCCCGCAACAGCGATGTTATTTTCTTCTGTCAGTCGTTCATCGCTCGTTATTTCGTAAACCGGCGAACGCGACAAGCGAGCTCCCATTTTGGCGGCCGAGTCAAGCCAGCCAGCCGGCCGCATAGCAAGGCAAGCCGATTCTCGAGCAACTTCCGGCTCTCTACTCGGGAGCTGATTGGCCGACACTGCACCATACGCTTCCGGATACGCCACTCCGAAATACGCCGATGCGCCGAGATCTATCTCGGTCGGATCGCCGAATACGCGCGTATTTACGCCGACGTCGGAAGCGCTCGTCCCGACGCCCGCTGTACGTCGGGATTACGCCCGCAAATACGTCGTAAATACGCCCTATGTGGTTCGGGCTTAATACAACTCGCCGACAGACCAGCAGCCATCTTGGTTCTCGGCGATGATCCTTGGGGCTTATAACCCTCCCGGAAACAAGCACCTTATCTCATAAGTTGGGAGCAGCGTTGTGAACCCACGGAGGGAGGGTTATCGTTTTCCCCCTCGGATGGGAGGACCGATGGACACAAAGGCAACTTTCTGACGCACGGGGAAACAAGGAAAGGCACAAAATCGCGGTGGGAGACGGTCTGGGAAAAGAAAACAGGCAGTTGGCATCACCCGATGCGAAGCGCACATGGAGGCACCCTAGTCCAACCTGTCGGGTCGACATAGTTACGCAACGGTAGTAATTAGTGGCCAGGAGATAAAAAGAAAACTCGCCGCTCACGCAGGCAGATGCAAAGTACATTACCCAAAACACGCCAACAAGCAATCGTCACAGCGCTGACGTTCAACGTTGAATACTATCATTTTCAGGATGGTAACGCTTGCAGAACACAGAATGTTTTACTTTATAGTTGAGGGTACATAACGAAGCGCAGCAGGCGTAGAATCGGTAGGCTGGGCGCGGGCCTCAGTTTCTAGCTGCAATGACTGATAAATGAAACGCACCACCACCACGCTCCCAGCTACCCGCATCCATCGACCACGCGACGGTCACGTTGGCCCGATAAGTGAGGAGGGTAAAGAGGAAAAGGAGAAAGAGGCGAGGCGTCAAGGGAGCATGACTTGTGGAGGCTACGCGGCTGACGTCGTGGCCCCTCCTACCGTTCTAATCTCCTTCACTAGAATACTGAGGTCATAGTGGCGTCGACGCGGCGGTGGCGCTGTATGCGTTTGCTTCTGAAACTTTCCAGCGGGCATTGGCCACTGGCCAGACTAGGTTGGCTATACTTCGTTTCAGCTTCCGTCCGAGCGCAGCCAAAGGCTGAGGGACGGTTCGCAACTTCGAGAAGAGCATTCCTACGCACCACGAAGTAGACCGCAAAAGTATTTTTTTTTTTTAATAACTGTTTTGTGCTTAAACATTGCACAATATTCTAGATGTGTACTGCTGAGAATGATTTGCAACTAAAGGAATTAAATATCAGAGTTTGTTTTTATAAATATATGTAAATGCACGTGTTTTGGTGAAAACACGTACATCCGCTGGCAACACGGCCGCAGCGCTCGGTTTTTCTCACGGTGTGGTTTTTCTGTGTGATTTCGTTCCCGTAATGGCCAAATCATGTGCTTCGTTGCTTTCCTCGCCGAGTCGCTTCAAAACGTCCTTTCGCTAAAGCACGCTTGCACGTCAGGCGCGAGAGGTCGTGAAGAATGTTTACTTTCAAATTCGGCAGGAGACTCCGGTCGCGTCGTACCGCGAATGCGTTGTAAACAAGAAAAGCGTCCGGGTCACTACAATTCATTGATACGCGGCGAAATCAGGGCACCCCTTTACCTGCCTACCACGTTGAACGCCGAGCAGCTGGTGGAGAGTACTGCGCCTCGAGCCCTGGTATATCCAGACAATACGAGGAAACATCAACGGCCGGGTCATCGGGCACCTTGCAATGTGTACTTACATCTCGAAACTATGCCGAAATGCCGAACAGGTGGAAAGCTCGGACACAGACCCCAGCGGCCAGCCTACGTATTGACATTCCCTGTTATTAAATTTCAGAACGTGAAAGGGCACTTTTTAAACCGTTGCAGACGATACAGTTGATACACCCGTAGCAGACGAAATACTCGGCGAGCGCGTGCGGCACGGACGACCAGCGGCGCAGCGGAGTGATACAAAAGTGCAGGCGAGATCGCGTGACCTATTGCCGGCGTGTGATTGGCTCCGGCCACACGTAGCTTCGGCTACGCTCGGACGGAAGCTGAAACGAAGTATAGGCGGCTCTTGCCAATCGCGGGCAGCGGGCGGCAGAAGATTCAGGAGGAATCTACTGCTGCACCTCGGGCGTTTTTGACATCGGCCGCTTCAGCGCAATACACGGGGGAGATAGGGCGGTGTGCCCACTACCCAACTTCTAGGGCACTGTACTTAGGTAGCTCGGCGAGGACGGCAATTGTGACGTCGGTGCCGATAAGACTTTTGTTATGCCTGTCTTGCTTGAATTCGCGTGAAACGTTCTGATTATCGTTTTTTTTTTGTTGTAAAGACAAAGAAAAAGCTTTATATCATTTTGTTTTAAACAGTTATAAATCATATTGAATGAAAAATATGCATAAAATTCATTTGCATCACTTTATAAAAAAAGGCAATGTGACATCAATTTTGGTTTTGTTTTGGTTTCAACTGTGTCCCGTGAGGCGGATCTCAACTGGGTTTGTTAGGCCTACGCGCCGTGTAACCCCGGACAACTTAATGGAGCTCAATGCCAGCTGAGAAATGCGAATGATCGTTGGTTAAGGACTGTTGAGGGGGCTAGTGTAACTAATATAAAGGTCATACTTAAAAAAAATAACAGGAATTTGTCGTTAATGACTACGTAAACGTTCTCGAAATACGTGCTTCTTTCACCGAGTTAAACTAGTAATTTACCGTACTTGTTTTTTAACCCACCATGGCGCAGCTAACGATATATAACACCTGACGGGAATTGCGGCTTCGACCATACCAATACATGTGTTCTGAGGGTAACTCTTCCCGTAATGCATTGCTTGAAGCTGAGTGAATACCCCCTAAAATAGGTCACTATTTCTCCCAGATATAATTATACCGGTACCGTTCATAGAAACAGTAAATTTGACATCGCACTGAATACTAACGTTGTCTTTACTATTGATGCATTAGCGGGGTAACAGTGGACCTTCGCTAAGTTACTCAAACACCATAGAGCGGTGCACCTGCTATAGCGTCTTCCCCAGAACGACTCTAAAGAAAAAGCTAAAAGAAACGAAACCACGAGCGGTCATAAACGCCTTGGTTCGTTCATTTACATTAATTATTTTATACTGTTAAGGCGAGCGCGTGTACCTACGTGCCCAACATTCTTCCTGGGGCTTGTGTAATTCGGCGAAGTCATAATAAATGCGGTCATGATAAAAAAGAAATCCCTAGGAAGTATAAAAGAAAACCAAAAAATTGTGAAACTGGGCATCACTTTATTAAATATGTACAAAAAGAAGTCAGTGAAAGCTTCACAGAAGCAGAAAGAAGTAGCCCGTTACTTTAGCTTCGTCCCCAACACCCAACCTAGAAGCGCCGATCTCAGCGCTTAGCTGAGTTACCCCCTTCACTTGAGCCGTCCATCTCGATCAGGGACGCTGGGGCCGGGAGGGGGGGGCAACTGCGATCTGTAACAGATAGGCGACAATTTAAAGAGAGAAACTAAACAAGTCCGCACAGCACATGTGCGCAAACCAGATTCGCCTGAAGTGAAACGTCTGCGCTCACCAGGGTTTCCGTTGGGCGGTTAATGAAAGTAGCCAAAACACAGGTCAAAAGTCGCCAAAAGGAGCCATTTTATTTGTCTTGGCTCTTTATGATCTCTGGGTTTATGGCATTGAGCCTTCGAAGTGCGGATAAAGAATTACGAAGCCGTAGTTGCATCTGAACTGCCATTTGTTTTAAGAAATGAAAGCAGCGTTTGCAAACATTTTTTTAAATCTTCAATTGGAAGTTTCGATAGCTTCCCGCTGAAGACAACTCCCAAGTTTGCTGTTTCTGGACTGGGGAAGATAGATCTAACGTTGGGACCAGGTCTAAGGAAAGCAAGCTTGTCGATGTGTTGTGTCGCAACACTGACCGGATCAGAATTCCCGGGTATCTAGGTAGAAGTTTTCAAGCTCCTGAAAGAGTGCCAGCGGGTCAGCGACATTGCTTTGAAACACGATGTTGACACGCTCTATGCGGGGGAGAACAGACGAAAGAAAAACGAGGTATGCGTAATTCTTTGGATCTCGATGCATCTCGCACAAAACGCGGATGTTGTAGTTGCGGTCTTCTGCTTTAGCAAAAAAACCTGCCAAGTCGTCGAATTGTTCCAAAATTATTTCAATGCAGTCTGCGATTGCACGCAACCTTGTTTGTAAAAGTGCTAAAATTTTGGGCGGATTTTTTTGCTCATAGTTTTTTCTCACGCTGTCATGCAGCTTTTTATAGGCCTCTTGTATGCAACTTCTGTGCTCGAAGTAGTTGTGGGTTTGTCGAACCATGTGGCCGACGGCAGACGGAATTTATTTGATTGCCTTGGGTGCCGCAAGACCAAGCAAGGCTGTGCCACGTGCCCCCTCTTTATCAGAATTTTTTTTTTCAAAGTTTTTGTAATATTAGAAATGAAGTAATCTTTCTGCCCGAGCATAAACATTCTTTGTACTGAAAATTCGCCAGAATATAAATTAAAAGTAGCCAAAAAAGGTCAAGGAGCCAACTTATAATTTTGTCGCCAGACGGTACTCAAAAGTAGGCAACTTGGCGCAAAGTAGCCAGCAACGGCAACACTGGCGCTTACTGCGGAGCTAATAGAGCGGCGTGACGTGAGAGCCGCACGGCGGTGTATACACCAACTCATGTTTAGAAACAAACCGGAGCGCCCCTAGCGGACGCCACCAACGCCGCGCATGCGCGATGGGAGTGTGGGCAAGAAGCTCGATGTCGTCCATAAATAAACCATTGGAATGGGATGTTGTCGGCGTCGGTGCGAGTCCCCGCGCTCTTTTTCGCGCTGGAATTGTTGATTCTACGTCTTCCTGGCGATGTCTGACTACTTGAGTGGCCTCAGCGAAATTAACGGGGCTCGTTACACCGCAAAAATTTGCGTGAATAATGTAACAGGCGGCGATTCATTCCGCTTGGACGCAGCAGAATCGACGCTAAAGCGTGATTCACATGGTGAGTTTCTGCTCGCTATTATAAGTCATGACGTCGCTCGGGCTGCAAAAGCCTGAACCGTAGCTGAGATGTCGACGTCGATACTGAAAATCGCAAGCAGAATCGGACCGAGTGAATCAGGCATAACAAGTCGGTGATGGCCACTGGTAACAATTACCAACATCTCCTTATATCTACTGTTTACACCGAGGCTATTTACCCGAAGCAACCTTCAAACGTAAACGTCTTTTGAGGTCTGCACTTCTTATCGCAATTACCGGGTCAACGTTTGGTCTACAGGCCGCTGTCGTTTGAACCAGCAGACGACAAGCGGAAACGTTTGAGAGAAAAGACGACAGCTCGAACGACGAGGCGGCTGTTTGAACGTGGTGACGCACACAACGTAGTCCGCAGGTGGTCGGTGCAACCTGACTTTTTTCCCGTGTTCATGTTGGAAGAAAACAAATAAATCTGACGACCACAAGCATCTGTGAATTCAATCCAAAGTGCTTTCCGCCCAAACAATCGCGGTGCGACGTTGTCTGTTTTTCCTTTTCAACGGCCCCCGTTCACGTTCTCGGACGAACCGAGCAGGCAGAAAACGCATAAAAACTGGCTTTCAAACCTTTCCCGACTCTTTTGGTAAAGCCCCAGTCGCGGCATTTTGACGAGAAGGCAGGTTTTTGTTAGGTCTCTTCCGATGTAACACAGGAATGCACGTGCCCCATGGCGGCTTCCACCCACAGCCCGCCCCAGACCGGAAGTGCGCCCGACGCACCACCACCGCGCCGTGACGTAAGAGAGATGAGTTCGTGTATAGACCGTTTTACTGAAAGAGGGAGAGAGAGAAAAAGGGAAAGGGCTACCGAAGCTTTCCCTTTGCCGGTCGTGTAGAAAGAGTGAAAGTCCCGGGGGGGGGGGGGGGGGGGGGATGACAGGCTTGGCCGGTGTTGGGTGTCTGCAGTGCCCGAACTGCGTTCGCGCTTTCCGTTTTAAACTCGCAAGCTTAATTAGAGCCACGGGCTTCGATGGCGACAGTCCGCCGGTCATCGGGACATCATTGCTGGGTCATAGGGTGCACAAATAACGACAGAAAGCGTCGAATACTGTCCGAGGACCTATGCTTGCAAGGAATTTTACAAGACGAGAGCGGCTGCAATGTCTTTAAGCTCCATCGCTTTCCACATGACCCCGGTTTCCGGCGGCAGTGGATTGCGTCCCTAAACCGAAAAGACGTTTCCTCAACGCCATTCTCTCGACTGTGCCCGGAAGATTTTGTGAATGGAGCGTGCTCCGAACGCTGTACCGCCGATGAACATGGGGTACACTCGCAAGGTGCGTGCGAGTTTTCTCGAGATAATTGCTGCTTCAGCTTGTAAAACTTTGTCACTGAATTTATTTCATTTTATTTCATTTCATTTATTTTCACCTTAGGGGCCCGGTTAGGGCATCACATAAAAGGGGGGGGGGGCAGTAAAACGAAGAATACTATAGCAGACGCAGTAGTAGAACAATAACAGTAACTATAAACAAGAACATGAGAAATTATACATAATGGGCTTGTAAATTATCGTAAAACACTGTTCCATCAGAGGTGCTGACGATGGAGGATGGCAACTGGTTCCACTGTGTGATGGCATATGGGAGGAATGATTCGTTGAATGAGTTAGTTTTACCAGAAATACGTTTTATTGCACAAGAGTTCTTTAGGCGGGAGGATATTCTATCGGGGGGTGAGAATATTGATAATATTGCTAATTTTCAGTGGTGACTGACTTGATTTTATCATTTACAACACTAAGTCGAAGGCTTATTTTCGCCGACGGGTGAGGCTGGAAATCGTTGAAAAGATAGTTCTATCGCTTTTCCTGAATCGCGATCTCCTGTGCGATACCATGGAGAGCCGACAAAAACGCTCCTTGGAGTGCCGCAGGTGGGTTGTTTCCGTTGATTGGGCGCTTTGAAGCGCTGGATAATCGCTGCAGGTACGCTCGTGTGTTGCGATCTACGTTTTCGCGCCCAGTGTGCACGACGCCAGTGCGGCGACGGGGGAAACAGCGGCAGCGAACGTGCCAGAGACAAAAATGGGAGCTGAGTACTAAAAATATTGCATCAAATTGAAAAATAATTCGCGGCTGCTTTGAGGCTTTCTGCGGTTCGATATAAGTACATCTAGAACGTCTGCATCATTTACCCACAAATAAATATAACAATAGGAACACGCAAAATAAAAACAGCGCAGCAAAACGAGCTGTAGCAGCTCCGGGTGTTTACGAAAGATAATTCAGGCTCCCGCGTCGTGTATTGCTTGTTCATTACTAGAAACGGCTACGTTGGAATAGGCCCATTCAAGCAAAAAGTGATAAATGGTTCATCATTTCCAGCCATGCGGAAAGCGATGCAGCTTAAAAACATTGCAGCCGCACTCGCCTTGCCGGATTCTATGCAAGGTACATACATCCTCGGACATTATATACGACGCTTTCTGTCGTTTTTCGTGCTCCCTATCACCCAGCAATGGCGTCCCGATGATCGGGGGACTGTCGCCATCGAAGACCGTTGCTCTACCTCAGTTTGGGAGTTTGAAACAGAGAAGAAAGCGCGAATAAAGTTCGGGCGCTGCATACACCCAACACCGGCCAAGCCTTTCACTCCCCCCCCCCCCCCCCCCAGGACTTTCACTCTTGCTACACAACCAGCAAGGGACAAAGCGATGGTAGCCCTTCCCATCTTTTCTCTCGGTCTCCAAATTTCGCTACCCACGATAACACGGCCTATACTGAAACCTCGTCTTCGCACATGTCGCTCGTTAGCACTGTACTCTAAGAAACAATGGAGAAAAAAGGTAGCAACGGCGCGTCTTCCTCCCTTCTACTGACGCGCCCCCAAGCGGACACGAGAAGGAGGGAGGAACGAAACGTTTTTCTCCTTCTCCAGGCAGACGGGAGAAAGCTTCCGCCCTCCCGACTCATCTTCTTTCGGTTTCGTTTTTCGAGCACGTCGCGCACGTTGTTCAATAAATGTTGTTGAGTTGATTGAGCTTCAACGGCAGCGAAGGCGGCCTGTAATTCCGTCTGCTAGTCCAAACGTGCCGAACATTTCGGTTGCATTGACGTTTTTTATCGCTAATTTTATCAAACGAGCAAACGAAGCCGCTAGAAACGGCGAAGTTCCGGAGCAGTGCCAGCAGCGCTACGCACACTGGGTGAGATGGCCGGTGTCCGCCGGATAGCGCTACCCACGCGTAACTACAGTAGCGGAACCACGCGGATATGTGTCGAAGTTTTCGCCGTTATGGCAATCGCAGGAACTGCGTCCAAGACGGGCAGGTTTTGCTGCCGGCTGCCTTCCGCGCTGAGTTCGGTTCTGTTTTCCGATGCCGAGTGCCAACCAGCGTTCAACGTGGTTCTGTATTTCTGCGTGTCAGCAACCCAGCAGCAACATCGTGATGGCAGTGTTGTGGGTTGTGAACCGAAGGCTAGAATTATCGCCGATGTGACCGTGTGTTCGCGTATCAGTGGTGAGCATGACAAGATGAGATGACGTAAACTGCCGGGCATTGATGCCGCTTGTCGGGCCGTGATCGGAGGGGTCGGAGTGTCGCAGGTTGACATTCCGCGTGCAATCGATCGACGTGCGGATAGTCATGTTGGAACGCTGGTCTGAACAGTAAGCTCCTATCGTACAATGGTCAATGTGACTGGCGGTTGTCTCCTCCCAGAGAGCGATTGCGCTCTGGCGAAAGGACTGAACAGTACGAAATAATGACGGTGTGGAATTTTAGCATTAAAAAAGAGTAGAATGCAAAATCAAAAAGAAAAAATTAAACTATCTTCCCGAATGGAACCATAGGGTGATGCGGAGCATCGGGGTGGTGCTGATGCTTGCTTGCGCCAACCCACTAACTGACGGGACTGTTGCTTCCATCACACTTCATCGGAAGAACGGAGTGAAGTGGAGTCAACAGCGGTGAACTGATGTAGCACGAGTAACTTTGAAAGTCTAATCAGACCGCACGGTAAGGCGGCGCAAAATGCCCTAACAGCGCTTGCAAGTTTCCTCGTCGAGACCGAGCTGGCCGGCGAGATCTAGGCTGCAACGGACGCGAGCGGTCGGGAAATGCTAGCAGACGACAGCCGCGGAGTCGCGGGGAAAGCTCACCCCACTAGAAAGGCCTGGCCTGGTGCTGCGACCCGCGCGCCGAAAACGTTCCTCCATTCCCTCCTCCGGGGAAACACGCTTTCGCCTCAGACCCCGCCCCGGTCACGTGATGGGGAACGCGCGCAGCGCGCTACCGCTCACACTTGAAGGAGAGGAGACTAGAGGAGGGGAGTTGCGCATGCGTAGTGTGAGTGCGGACTACGACGCCGACGCCGCGGGACATAGACCCCAGCAAGAGATGCTCCGCATCTAAAAGCTCTTTATTTTGCTGTTTAAATATACTACGGTTGCTGGAGAAACTGCCCTTCAAGTGGCGCGCTGGGATGAGCGCTAGAAGCTTTCGAGCTCTCCACGGCGTAGCTCCGTACACTTAACACCTGCCGCAAGTCGCGGCTTTGACTGCATTCTAGTTGATCGAAAAGCGTTTTCTCTGCCCGTGAAGCATCACTTCCAGCCGAGTGAATATCCGCTCTACAGAGATTAATTCAAGACGGCAATTGCAGCCGTGCGCGAACAGCACAAATCGAAAAAAAAAACAAAAAACACTAGAATAGAAATACAGGCTACGTCGTGCCGTGAGGGGAAACGAACTCATGGCTTCGAACCGCATTGGAGCGGCTTGATTTATTGACTTTCAAATAATTACGGCATGATCGGGCGTTTACTTTTTAATAAGAGGTTCATCCCCTGAGTCTTTCAAACTACTCTCAGAGGTATGACAGTGCTGGAAAAAAATCAACATGCTGGGGAATACTATTTTTCTG